>JAQFZW010000148.1:0-101130 GCA_034687055.1 Heteromurus nitidus | reverse complement strand
GCAAAAGAACAAACAACTCGAGCACCCCAACGTTGAAATCCTCGACGCTGGGCTTCTATAATTTTTATATTTCTATTAGTAAAAGATTACGGATAATACAACCAACTATAGTATTCTTTGTCGAAGTAACAATAATTATTAAATGGCGCTCGCAAATAATAACTGTACTTAACTAACATATTTGATTCCACCTCTTTGCCCAAGCGTCATGTGTTGTAGGTCTGACATTGAGCTGGACTGCAGCTGCCACACCACTCTCCAGTTCATTGGCCAACTCGAGGGCCTTCTTCTTAAATTCATACGTATAGGTTTTTCGCGACATGCTTAAACCAATTTAAGGTTTTGTAATAGGTTTTAAAATAATTCGGAAGAGATATGAATGGTTGCCCTCAAATTATTGGTGGTTGAATCCGTTTTTTAAATGATTCGCTGTGTGCTTGCCTGGTTTTATAAATCGGCAACATCTTTGATGCTGAGAATATGGAGAATACATTTCCAGAACTTACTTTACTAATACAATCACACGTCAAAACTTGCATGAAATGTAAATCCATGGCATCGAACATTCAATCCTATGAGAGACAGGTCTCCTTCGGATCTACAGACACCTTCCCATGTGAACACCAAAACTGAACAAAATTCACACGGGACCTAAGCTTCCTCATGGTGAATCAAGTGGAGTTTTGAAACGAAACCTTTTCCACATTCTGAGCATTGAAAATTCCTTTCCCCAGAGTAAGAACATGACTCTTGAAGAATGTGATTTGACTTTGGAGAGTGTAACCTTTTAATGATTAATGCATTAAATTAAAAGCTTTCAACTCTGTTCGAATGGAATAAAATGTCACTTTATTTTGCGCAATTATTATTTTCATATGAAATGCAATTTTATACACGTGTTGATGGATAGTCATTTATCTTATCTTCAATTTCAATTTCCGCATTATTTAGAGCCTCTCGGAGTTCCTTGATGAACTGCATCCCAACGAGAAGGAAAATCCCTCGGATGATCAGGCCTGTAACGACTCCAGCGAAGATTTCAATGTGATCCATTTCGGTGAACGGGACGAATGGCAAGGAAGCCAGGAGAAAGAAGGCTGTTAGGTTTCTCCAAAGGATTACCGACTCCAGAGACTTTTTGAGGCCCCGGATGAGGTCCGTTGACTCTTTCAACTTTATTGTTGCAAACAACTGGATAATTGTTAAGGCAGCGACGACCACCGTGAGTAGCGATAAAACTACTATGAAAACGCCCCAATGCACGTGTATTTTCAGCATGCAAGTCTTCTGCGACACCAAAAGAGTCATCCAGCACGCCCATCCGCAAGCGAGAGGTATGTCCAAGTAGGCAACTGCCTCTGAAGGAAGTCTCCACTTCAGGTTCCCCATTTAAAAACCTTGTTCACGTCACACTAACTTTGTACACTTTTGTAACTTGCGTTCTGATCTAAAGAAAATCAACTTGGAATTTGGGTAAAAAGATTTTTATATATTTTTGGAAAATATTCAGAACGCGGCCAATAACTCGACTGATTGCTCGTTGCTCTTAGGCTAATCTTTCCGGAAGGAAATTCATTGTGCAAAGTGGATTCATCCTCCTTTTTGCTTACGTTTTCTTGACATTTGGAACAAACATGCATACTTGGAGATGGAGAACATATATAGTCCAACACTCTCATATATCATTATGCTTTTGCATGTCTGTTTCCATTTTTTATGCTAGTAGCGATGAGTCGTTTTATGGATTCTTGAAAGATTTTTTTCCGGTGTAGAATCGGGTTCAGTTCTGGTTTGCAAATATCTGCTAAAATTCATGCAGCTCTATATATATGTATACATATGTAAGTAGTTTTTTATGTATTGTGCAAATTCTTCAAATATATGCCAAATATGCCTTGAGCGATACAATATGACGTGAGCAGAGGAGTGATGCTCCGATTTCTGTGGCTAATTTTACCTTTGCGATTTATGCACATGGTTTATGTTCTCGTGGATAAACAAACAAAAAACAGTAACGCAGATCTGCTCAACTTTTCACTTGTCTTGCAGAAGAGAATATATATATCGTAAGCAATAATTGTAGTATGAAACGAGACACGACGAAAGAACCGATGATATAGGTGCTAAACAAAAAAATTCATTTCGCTCGACTTCTTTACAGATTTTGTTTCAGGCTCATATATCACTGATTTATATTCATGAATCATTCATTATGTCATTGTTTCCTTCGGCTTGAATTGTAGAATCTAAATTGTATCTTGATACTGAAACAGATACTGAAAAGCACGAAACTGAAGAAAATTGTTTCTTGTAATTATTGGCTATAGAATATAAAGGAAATGTATTATATTACGTAATCCTTGATCGATATAAAATAAGTTAGAAATCAGATGAAATATTATGTAACTAAACTTTCGTTTACTTCCATTTGCATGTCAAGTCAACTCCATAGGTTTGCATTTTTCAATACAAAAAAAATATTGATTGAATTATTACGAAGTAGTGAAGTACTTAATATACTTGAACATTGTAAAATCAATTCCAGTTTTCCAATCTAACCTGTGACCTGCAGCGAAGCGACTCATTGTCAGTTCAATACAGAAAGCAATTGATAAGAGAATTCTAAGAGGAGAAGGCATGTCTAATGTGGTCAATCATAATCAAATAGTATACATGTCAATGCCATCATTTAATCTACAAATAAGTTTTTTTGCGTTGTAATTTCCAACCAATAGCCATAAATTGAATTTAAAAAAATCAATCTCCTGAAATTAATATTTTACCTCGTTAAAATCACATACGCTATTGCAAGTTATGTAAGGGTGCAGTGCATTGCATATGTACCTGCAATCTTGTTGATGCAGTTTCAGTTTACGACGAAAGAAGAGGCTAAACAAGCTCGTTATATTGGAGTAAACCGAATATCATGTTGACACCTCTTGTTTTACTCGCTTACAAAGCTCATCAATTTCTTGTCGACCATCTCTTCCCATATTGGGTCTCCTGGGATGACATTGCACAGCAATGGATTCCGGATCAAAACAGGAGAAAGCTGACAACCTTTTATCTTCTCAATTTCGGATTCGTTGGTGGACTCGGAGTAGTTATAGGATATCTGCTACATTTGGCGATTTCTGTCACAAAAAGGACCAAGAACATGTATTAACATATGCATACTCGAAGGACATACATGGAAAAGTATATTTTTGAACGAGTGGAGCGGAGATAAGAATAGTCGTCTTCTCGTGTTTCTGTTTCCACATTTGGATTCTGGGTGCATTCCCGTAGTTGTTGTCACTGGCATTTTAGAATTCGAGGAATTATTAGTTTTGCAACATTAGCACAAAAAGCATCACATCACTCGGTCCTTTTAGTTATTCGGAGCACAAAGACAAAATCATTGAAGCATTGGCAAAATTTTATTTTCCTACATCGACTTGGGTTTAGTTTTAAGCAAGGGCAATTGGATTAGGTATAGAAAACCCTCGTGCTAAATTCCTAAATGAAATGAACGAAGCATATGAATTTGTAGAGCTGAAGAACCATTCTGAATAGTAAATAACCCCTCAATACTAATCCAGCATGGACTTGCAACTCGACATCACCTTCACAAAGTCCGGATTCAACTCTCTCCTCCGTGACCATCAACCAGACGAATGTAGCAAACAAGTAAGCCGAGAACTTGAGCTCCTCATGCTAGCCCTCCCTCTTGGAATGCGACAAGAAAATGACGCCCTAGCTCTAAATCACAACGACTCCATAATCAAATCCTACCTCCACTCAATTCTGCGAGAAATCGCAGAAGTCCGGATTTCCATCAACGATCTCTCCCCATTTCTCAGAGAAACACAAAAATCCATTCAACAAGAAGTGTTTGCTTTCGCACGAGACCACACTTCGTACAGCCGACGAGCGCACGCGTTGATGGAAGCATCCGGCAGCAAAGCATCCGCTTTCAAATTCTTCTGCAAGCGACAATGGTACAGGATCCTGGACGTGACTATGCCCATCCTAAGTCCACCTCAAAAACTGAAAAAGCAGGCTGATCAAAAGATGAGAGAAAGCTTCGTCAACTTTTACCGGAGAAATGGGCAATGCTTTCGAGCGTACTTGCGGAGAACAATGCTCCAAAGTCGTCGTCTTGATGGGATCTTTAATTCGACGAGGAGACAGCTTAAGATTTTCAACATGCGTGAAAATCAGCAGAACAATAACAGAGTTGCTGGAATTGCATTCCAACTGGGGACTAGCATGGCACACATGTCAAGGTGGAAGAGGGACTTTGACTTCGTATGGCGAGAGGCGAAAGGAGTGAGGCTGATGGCGACTCATGTTCCCACGGCCAACTCGTGGCAAGCGATTTTTAACATTATGACGCACCAACATGAACTTAACCATTACATGTAAAAAAAACTACCTACAAAATTGTCTCCCCCCTTAAAAATATTATTGTGGAAATAAGTGTTGTGAACAACAGCCCATTCAAAATTATAAAGTAAATTGCACAAAAAATTTTAATTATTATTTTTAGCATTTAAACTTATTTCCTTAAAATTTCCTTTCGGTAACGTGAATGTCGAAGGGGTGTGGAGTATACGTTATTCCTAATATTTTCTCTGCAGTCAGGGTTGCTCCAGGAGCTTTGGATAGTTTGAAGTGTCTCATTACCCTTGCAAAATAGAGGAATGTTGATGTTTCTGCAAGAGATTGGCCGAGGCAAAATCTTTTCCTAAAAGAACAGAGTCAAATATAATTTCCAATCCAGTAAACCTTTATACATGCCATTCACAATATATTTTGCTTTTACCCATTTCCAAAAGTTTCCAACAAGTCAACAGTTTTCTGCTCCAAGTCAGTCCCTTCCGCATTGAGGAAGCGTTCTGGTCGAAAGTTCTCCGGATCACCCCACATTGATTTGCTGAAGTGAACCGCTTCAACATTGGTAATTAGCGCAATTCCTTTTTTGATGGTGTAACCTCTAAATGTAAAGTCCTCCGTGGCTTGACGGGGAGCTGGGGTTGGAAGAATTGTCGAGTAGCGGAATATCTCGAGGAGAGTAGCAACAGTGTATGGAAGCCTGAAAGAAGTTAATTAAAGTAAATTCCAGAGTTTTCAGTTCTACAGAATAAAGTAAGCTTTTGTACAAAAGCAATGCTGGAGTCAGTAGAGTCATACTGTGGCTTGAAAGATGAATCTATGACACTCTCTTTCGGAACAACGCGATCGATTTCCTTCTGAACCTTTTCCTGTATTTCTGGATACATCAACATGTAAAGAATGCCGAATGTCATTGTCTTGGAACTGGTTTCCGCTCCGGCCACCATTAAGTCCAGAACTGTCAGAATGAATTGATCCTCTGGAATGTATAAAAATTAGACCGACCATAAAATAACAACTAATTCAAGTCTTCCAATAAATAATAAATAAAATAGTTATGCCCAAACCAGTGAAGTTAGTGTCAACGTTGTCCTTTTCCAGCTCCAGTTTCGCAGCAAACACATCGATAAAACTTTCTGGCTCGCTCTTTTGACCCTTTGGTCGATGTTCTTCGAGCAATTCCTAATCCGTTAAAAATGCATGATAGAGGAACAAAGTGGTTTTACTGTTTTATTTCTAAATAATTTTCCATTCTGAAATTACCTTTCCGTAGTCAAACAAAATTTTGGAATTCTTATGCTGCAGCGTTCGCTGAGCCCAGGTCGGAAACCAGTCCCTGAGGAAAGGAAATGAGTCGCTGATATCAAATCCAAAATTGGTACTTCTGAAGAACTCGTTGTTCAGGTCTATGAATCTCTTCAGTCTCGGATCATCCAGGGGATAATCTTTTCCTGACACTAGTCTCCACAAGACGAGGACGAACGTCATTCCGAACAAGTCTGATTCGACGTGAATAGTATTGCCCGGATTTCCTCTAGCCTCTGTTTTCACGTGATTAAGGAACTTGGTACACTCTTCGTTAACGACAATGTCCACCACCTGAGACCTGCCAAAACCAAAGTCGCGAAGATTTCGGATGCTGAAGCGGCGCAACTCGTGCCAGGGTTGTCCGTAGCCCCAAATTATCCCTAAATAAAGCAAATGCACAGGAATATAGTACATTAAATTACTTCATGATGCTCTGATGAACTTGATGATTATAACTTATCCTTACCAAGATTTTTGTGAAAATTCCTCTCACTAATGCACTCAAATTGAACTCTTCCCAAACCCTTGTCGTGCGCAAGTATTTCTCGAACCGCATCTCGAGAAGAGAATACAACTGTTGCATTACACAAACAAAAACAACCGTTTGTGTGTTAATTTCATTTTCATTGTGTAAAATAATTAAGCATTTTTAGAGAAAGTGTTTGTCCGGAAGGTTTGTACCGGCTTCCGTTGCACCCATCTTCACAAACATCACGTCCCCATACTTTTCCGCGAGCTTCATGAACGCGACCGCAGGCAAGTGAGACTTCGTTACGACTTGCAAGATACTGTCAATAATTGGGAATCTGTATGGTCCTTCATTGAGACGAAAGAAAAACTTATTTTTAAAGCAGTGAATTTTATTATTTTCCATTTCCACATGTGAAATAAGATATAAAACGTACCCGGAGGATAGTTACGAAACCGCTTCCGATCATACTGGTGCCACCAAAAGAGGGCCACAATTATAAAAATGATTACTTCTGCTAGGAACATTGTGAGATTCCTGCTTTTGAAAAAGGTCTTTGACTATAGTAAGTGTAATTATAAGATCGGCACAACCAGGACACGTCCGTCATTCAGAAATTTTGTTATGGACTGAGAACCAAGTGGGCATCAACCGTCTTCGTCTTTCCATGAAAATCCAGAGTTGGCTGTGGCCTGCAGTGCAACTTGTATTGAGTTTATCACACTACTTCCTCTGGATACGATATTCAATCTATTCATTTCATAACATTCATCCAAACGCACACCCTCTGGCACTCATGGTGCAGCATTAAACTTGACTCTATTTTGTTATTCAAACAGTGATGAAACGAGTATGACCAGTATCACATAAGTAGTCATTATCCCATCAACTTCAGCTTCAATCCTCTACTTTCAAGTTCAAGCTCAATATTGACGTTCCAAAATATTAAATGCTGATTCCTCGTCCTCGACGGGATTGCAGGATCATGTTACCCAATCTAATCCTTATGGATGATCAAAAGTCAAGAATGCTTTCAGCCTTGTAACAACGTTTTCGCGTGCATGCGATAACTGATAACAACTATATTTATTGAAATTATTATCGGCCCATTTCATGTTCATTGTCAGGCTGGAAATATAGCATAAATAAGAGTCTCCGATGCAGGAGGACGCTATATCTTCTTTATATTTCCATGCATGAAACTTGTATTTAGAATGTACTCGTTGGAGAATAATGAAAAGTAAAAGTGCTTTGTTTGTTTAATAAACTGCGAATTCATGGCAGTGAATTTTATATCAGCTTCATGGAAAGTTTTGAGCTCAGTTCATGAATTCATATTAATTGATCATTCTTGATTTAATCACATTACAAATCGGTCACTTGATGAAATGATGGATCATAAATAATTTACAATTAAGTGGTCATATTAATGCTTACTCAATCACTCAATTATGCAATAAATTAAATAAAATACATTTAGTGCCATATGCATTCATCCCTCGAAATTTGATAAATCAGTCGACAGCTCTGTCTCCCCAACAATCTGACTTTTTTCAACGAGTTCACTAACTCAAAGTAGACTTTGACAGAAGCACACATTTCCTCCCTGGAAATTGGGGAAGGCACTGAATATTCATTCTTCGCTTCACTTCTCACTCCAATATGCCTTCGAGCAGGTGGTCTTGCTTCAAGATCATGATTAACAAATTCTAATACTTCCAAGGCCTGAAATCTCTCCAAAATGATCTTCAGTAATGGATACTTGAGGAATGAATACGAAATCCCAAATTTCTTCAGATTAGTATACGAGGCGACAGGCCGCAACGTCTCCAATCCTCCTTCTTCGTCTTGATAATCCTCGATCGTCAAATGCTTCAACTCCATTGTCAAGTGAAGCTCTTCCAAACTCGCTGAAAACTTGTCGAGTGTAGCAAGTAACTCGCGGAGTTGCACAGTTTGAAAAGCTTCCGACCTAAAATGGAGGGCGAATCTTTTCAGTGGCATTCGCATTGCTGAGAGCTCGTCCAGGGGAACAGTTGCGAGCACAGTGGACTGCCAAATCTTCAACTCTTCCAAATTAGGGAATACTGGATTCCTCTCCAAATCTATTTCACGCTTCAGCGTAAATTCGAGACCATCGAAATGCCCAATTTGGTTTCTATACGCTTCCATGAAGACTCCGCCAAGGAAGCATTTGTGAACTCCAGTTGTGCGCGTGGTAATGGAGGTGAGGTGTTCCAAACGGGGTAAGGGATTGAGTTGAACATACTGACGACTTTGCTCAACCGCGAAAGCGTTCTCTCCAAGATGATTCGTCATTCGCATGTAGACAACAAGACGACGAAGATTTGGAAGCTGATGTATGATTCGATGAAGATATTTAAAGTTTTTGAAGGGCTGGTCAATACTGTTGAAGTAGAGGGTCCACACATGCTTCCCAAACTTGTCGAGAAGACTGAGAAATTGCATAATCTGGTTTTCTCTGTCGCCATCAGCTTCGACAACGTCGTTGTCGTCAAATCCAATAATTGGAGAGTAGACAATTGTCCGCTTTGGAAATGGATTCCTTACACCTGCCATATCCTGTTGGAAATGTGTAATATCATCGAGACCAGAAAATAGGGTTGCGAGTCTGCGTGATCTTAGAACTTCGAATTCAAACAGATCTTCCTGGGTGAAGTTTGGATTCCAGGGAGGAGGCTTCTGAAGTTGTGTGTCTATACTTTGGCTCCATTTCTTACAGACAGATCGACAACGCAGCTCATCCGATGGCTTAAGATATTGTTGAATTTTTGGAAGAACCTTTGAAGTTCAAAAATACAAGTACAATCATATAACTTTATAAGTAAAAACATCTCATTCCCTTGTTCTTTGGAAAGTCATATTTACCAAAGTGAAAAGAAATTGTGGTTTACATCCATCAAGGATATCCTCCCACGTTGTACATGTCCTGCAGCAATTCAGTAAATCCAAAGGGTTATCGAGTTGATTGAACACAATTTCCCATACCTGTATTGGTTGGGCAAGCAAAAATTATTCCAAAATCATACCCCATGCAATTTGTTAAACTTATAGCATATATCACTAAATGCAGTCACTTTAAATGTTTACCCTACCTCAGGGGGGAGAAGGTGAGACACATCTCCTCCATCCACTCCGGTATCCTCCACCTCCATGTTTAAAACTATAATTATAAGGATAACGGTTTTAAGATAATCATTAGTCACGTGCTCAGTATAAAAAATAAAATACCCGTAGAATATGTGTGGTTTACTTGTTCAGGTGAAGCCTGTTCACACAGAATTTTATTTATTGTAGGGTCAAGGCTTCAGTCTATATAAGCACACTCTCATAATTTATTCCACGAAAATCCCCATGTGTTTTTAAATAGTAGCGAAATTGTTTGTTCAATTTCATAAATAATTCCGAATTACACTACACACCAGACCACCACCACCGGCAAAGTTCTCAGCACTCATTGCAATTGCAAAGCATCCCATTTGTTGATCTTTGCTTTCGGAATGATGTATACCACTCCATATCACACATCAAGTCAAAGTGAAGTGAAGTTCTCCTTCATGACCTTGAATTTTTGGAACGTGAGTCATAGTCATATGGATGGGCTCTTATATGCTAGTTGGCTGTGTGGGTCGAAAGAAAGCTTTTGTGTGATGTGAATGGGTTAGTGTCGTATTGGGTTTGTGATATGGCAAAATCATGCAGAATGCACTTGGGTGAATGAAGTGAAATGGAAAAGGATTTGAAGTGGCGAATAAAATCACGATACCATATGAATCACATAGCGTGGAGAATGTAAATGTTGTCGTGCTGTATCATGACATGAGTTTATCGAGTTTATCTTGATCTTTATGAGGTTTATGAAAATATACTTTATTTGGCAGTAGGACTTGAGGCGTTGTTCTTCATTGGATCATGTTTGATGTGTAGTACACTTTTCGGACATGACTTTTATTCAATTTGGTTGCCATTATTATATTGCAATCGATCAAAAAATCCATAAATGCTAACAATTTTTCCGGGAGTTTGACACAGTCGTTGTAATAATTATTACGTCAGTTTGAAAAAACAGCAATAAGCCAATAGAGAGTGATCCACCCGAGTGAGGAGACATATCCGAAAATCACCGTCGGAGAAGTGAGTCGAAGTCCTTTGAACATGATAGCCCGCAAAGCATTACTTGGCAAATAGAGTGGATCAAGGTACGCGACGTACGTGACCCCTTCCCATTCCGCTTGAGGAATAGGGAGAAAGATTCCTGCGGGTCAAAAGTATTCAATCATATCATAATCTAAATTCCCCATTTCTTTAAGAAATTATAAATTGTACAAAATTGTTCAGTCTCTCACCTGAGAGCAAAGCGGCTGGGAAGAACATTCCAATTGCAAGGAGCACAGCTTGTATCTCATCCGCGCACACCATCGCCGCTGCAAAACCTCCTGACATGCCCGCAATCCCGTTTAAAATTGCGACGAGCATCATGAGAATAAAACTATAACAATCGTAGCCCCCTTGAACTGTGATGCCAAAGCACCATAAAATTCCAAATGCAATTAGTGCTTGAATCATCAGAATTATCAGTTGGAAGATGCAAGATGCAGCCATGAACTCGTTGCGCGTGACCCCAGTCACCATCATTCGTTCCATGGTCCCATTCTTCCGTTCTGTGATGAAGGAAATGCTGCTGCAGCACAACGGGAAGAAGTACATGAGCCTGTATATAGCCCCGGAACAAAATGCAACCATATTATTTAGCCACAACCTTTTAAAAATCAATTACTTTCATATATATTTTAATTACGCACAAAAGTAAAAGCCCACACGTTAGGAATGGCTTGTACATGTTAACCTCATTATTTTCCGCACCCTTCAGATTTATAAAAAATAAGTAGTCACAGAGCAACAATAACGCATATGATTAATCTTGGTTGGAGCAAGTTGTATCTGATGCAAACTTACGGACACAAAATCCCCAGTTTTATTTAACTGGGGAAACTTGGAGCCGCATTTCAACTTGAGAAGTTTGAGGAAGGCATGCGTCGCCTTGTGCAACTCGTGTTTGATTGTGTTGGCGTAATGGAACTCTGTACTCAAATGAAGCGAAAAATTAGAATTGACTATAGAATGATATTTAGCTAGAGTGAATTTTTGATGTTTGATGCACTTGCCAGACTCTTCCACGAACAACTTGATCGTCGACTCTTCGAGCATTTTATGGTCAGAGTATTGAGTGGTCTCGTTTCCGCAGACGGGCGGAGATGGGATTCCCATTCGGCATCCCATGGCGGACGAATATTCTTTTCCGAACACAAGATATCCATCTAGAAGGCTATCCTTGAATATTTTGTCGATTTTGTGAGGATGTCTTGCAATTTTCGGCACATCCTTAGGAAAATACAAGTCCCATATTGAAGCCAAGTAATCTAACTTGTAAAAATGCATAAAATATTCAGGCTGGCTATATTATGGATTTCGTAAAAAAAATACCGAATCTTCCTCGTAGTTCATTATCCGGAATATGTTTTTTCTCTCAGACCCCAAGAGAGAAGGCGTGGTTGCCGTTTTTAGAAGGTGTGTAAAATAGCAGCTAATTAGATGATTATTTCCCCGTCCATGTGCGGTGAACGGGCAGGATTTGTAGTTTTTTAGAGAAGAACAATCGTCTCCAGCCTTGCTAACCACTGCGATTTTTACCCCCTTGATATCCTTTCCGGACAACATGCAACCAACAACCACACAAAAGGAGGGGACAAGGAACATGAAGAGGAGAAATCTGAAAATAATATCATATTTTTCATTTTGACTTTCACGAGGTGTGTGATGTGTCAACGCGCTGGACAATTATAATTTTCTCTCACATGATTTTTCTTTTCATCACAACTACATCTTTCATGAAAAGAGCGAAAATTTTCATCAGCAACAACATTATCGCTTCTTTGCCACAGCCCGAGCAGAATTTGTCGGGCTCATCCAGAGAGGTGTTGTCACCGTCTTTCTTCTTCTTCTTCCCCTTCTTCTCCTGAGACTTGCCCTTCTTCTTCCCTCCCTTTCCCTTAGGATCTTCCACTTCTTGAGTTTCCACAGTTGACAATGTCCAGTCAGACTCGGAATCGTCCCTGCCGGAAGCTCCCGTCACGACGCTCAACGTTTCTTGATCTACATTCCCGTCATTTAGAGTTGCAGCATCGTCCGAGCTTTCGTCTTTTCGACAAAGGATGAGAAGCACACTTTCCAAGTTTGGAGTGTGATACTTTTCCAACAGGAGGGATGGAGGGGATTCTACCAGTAGGCGGCCGTTGCGCATGATTCCAACCTGAAAAAATAGTTTTAAATTATAGCTTATGTCGTAATAACTGACATAAACATAATCATCAATTATCTACAAGTAATAGATGAAATGAGAAACATCTCACATTATGGCACTTCCTCGCCTCGTCAATAAAATGAGTGGTCACGATAATCGATGTCCTTCCGGTAGCAACCAGACTTCTGAGATGATCCCAAATGCTACAAGGTCAAGTGAAAATTAAATTAGTTTTTTTAGTAAAATTGATTAGTAAATGTCGAGTTTGGCATAAATGAAACAAGTTGTAACTTCCGTACGCCTCACGAAGCAGTGGATCGACGCCAACTGTCTGAAAAAATTAAAATATTGGGTACTTTTATAGTAACAGATATGTAATAGATCATTGCGTTGTGTATTTCCACAAGAAAAAATCGGAAGCCTTACAGGTTCATCGAGAATCAGCAATTCGGGATCATGGATAAGCGTAACGGCAATAGAAGCTCGTCGCTTTTGGCCCCCGCTGAAATGAAAAAGTACAAAAAATTATTTATGAACAAAAAATGATAAATGCTCTCGGTGAAAGTTAAAGCTCGAACCTGAATGTTTTCACTTTCCGCTTGACTTGAGGCAATTCGAGGAACGTAACGAGAAACTTTATTCTCTCTTTAATTGCAGCTTTTGACATGCCATACAAGCGTCCATAAAAGATAAGATTCTCAGTAACAGTGAGATCTTCGTAAAGTGATAAATCCTGGAAGGAGATAAGGATAAAAAATTGTATGAGATTAATATGGTCATTATTAGCATTGTTTAGTTATACTAAGTATATATTAAGTACCTGTGGCATAAAGCCAACTCTTCGTCCAGGCACTCCACTCTTTTTCGTTCCAGGACGATACCCAAAAATCCTAATTTCCCCCGAGTCGAGTTTTCGCAGACCAACACAGCACGAGAGCATTGTCGTCTTCCCACACCCACTGGACCCGAGAAGGGCATACCTTTAAAATGAAATCCAATTTGAGAAACAATTTTTTTAAAGAGAAAAAGTGTACAAATTGTAATGTAACTGAAAACCACATTGTAAAATGCATAATAATCACATTGAATTCGCTGGAACGGTCATATTTAGGTTGATTAAAATGGGTGCGCCTTTGGAGTAGCTTTTGCAGGCGTCGCGAACTGTGATGGCTGGGACTGAGGAGGGAGGAGTCATCCGAAGATTGACTCTAGCAGGTTCGCCGCTACCCGACCCACTTCCTCTTCCACCTGCAAGGAGATTAGGTAGCAGAGGAGTCTGTTGAGGTGAAGGAGCGCCGAGTCCAATACCACCTGAATTGCTTTGGGGAACCCCACTACCAAGACCTAAAACTTCGGAATGAGGTTTCTGAGGAGGGATGTAATATATCATAGCGTTGGGATCAGAAAGAGAGACGCCAGATCCACCCTGGTTCTGTCTGCGAACAGGAGTAGCCGCATTAGAAGCTACAGGTTGTATCCCAAGTCCTAGGCCACTGTGGGCTTTGAGAGGAGGTGGATTATCCATACTGTCTACTTTTTTCATGAATTCTTTTTGTGATGAAAATTATAGGGAAAATGCGGATTTCAGATAATTTATGAGATGAGACGAAAATGAATGCTGAATGAATGAAACAAAACTTTAGGGTTATGATTTCTTTGGTGCTGATGCTTCAGGAGCAGGCAAACATGCAAAAATGAGTGAGTCCATAGGAACGCTTACTTCCTGAACTTCGTCCAGATAACCATGGGGTCGTGGAGTGGCCATTCCCACACCACTACAATACAAATAAACATAAGCACCATTCACCTGGATCAAGAATAGTATGAAAAATTGATTTATTCTCAGTGTGCCCCAAAACTAACAAAATCAAATCAGTGACACAACATAACCAACGGAAAATCTGCCGTCCCCAATGATTTCCTTTTCGGACAGAGCAGGAGCACTGGGCTCAACGACATAACCCTTGGTAGCCGCTTCATACAACTCTGTCATATACTCCCACACGACGAAGACGAAGATAACATGGACGCCAATGTCAACGCCTGTGACAATGTTGACATGCATTGTGAAGTAAATCTTGGGGATGAAGAGGCTCGCTGCGAAGAGGACCACAAAGGATATTGTCATCGTTAGCCAGAATCTCGCCATTTGCAAGGATTTCGCTGGATTCTTCCACGGTTCGAAGGTGGAGTTGATGAGTTGTATTGCGGCGCACATGGGCACGACAGAGAGGAAAGCTCCAAGGGCGCAAGAAATCCAGACGAACCAAATCGACACAGATTTGTCACCTTTGATGCTCGGCTCCGGGTCTGAATCCACAATTGCCATTGTTTCCAATACAGCGAAACTGAACATCATTACAAGGCCGGAAAGGCTGAGGCTGGAGAGGAATAAGTCCACGTAGCCTATGATTTTTGATGCCAGTCCCCACTTGAAATGGCGCTCCATGACTGAACGTTTGTTTAAAGTTCAATTAAATTAAGCTGCTAATTTTCAGAGGCTAGAGTTAAATAATATTTCAAAATTTACTTAATAATTGGAGAACCTGTATTTAACCTCTTCATCCAACTGATGCATGGCCACTCCAAATGATACACGAGGGATGCAGATCGCCAGTATGCAAATGTTTAAAATGTTTTGATATCGATGAACTTGCCAAACCAAAATAGATTCTTTGTCCACAAATAAACAAATGTATTAGGAAGTTGGAAAGCAAATAAACATCGATTTACAATTCGCAAATTTTAAAAAAGCATTTGCATCATCTCATTGCATCTTGCATTACAAAACTATGTCCACTGGTGACTGGATATAAAGCGCCGATATGAATAAATATATTGCATCCGCATATCCGTTGTATCATTTCCAAGATAGTTTATTTGCTCAGAGTTTGAATGATTGTTTGTCTAGAGAGTTCTGGATTTTGGGTAGATTTCATATTGGAAACCATACACCTCTACAGCGTAATTTTGCAAGAAAAACATAAAACTGTATAACGTAAAACTAAAAGTATTGTCATTGTTCGTGATTTGCCAATTATGCACAAGGTTGGAAACATGTGGATTGAAGTAGCAAGAACGAATTCGATTTGGCAATGTGCCATCATGTCCAATTTTCTTGTAAGCATTAATATACACGCATATAACTTTCACACGTTAAGGGAAAACGAGTTGAAACGAAAGTTTAATTTTACAGTTTAAACCGATGTACAAAACATAATGGGACAACTAACTCCATTCGGATACGAAAAGGCAACAACCAAGTTTATCATTCCCATCATTCTCCTCTTAACATTGTTTAACCAAGTTCAGACAGAAGAACAACATATTCCTCTTCAGAATCAAACCCAGGCCACCCCCTCGAACAATAATACCAATAATATCAGTAAACTCCCAAAACTTCTCATTCTAGTGTTAGACGGGTGAGACAAGGGAGACAAGAAATTGATTTGATGTAATATCCTTACATAATTAAGAAAATAATTACGTAAGTTGTACGTATGTCCTTAACTATACAGAGCTCGATGGGACGCTTTGGAACAACACAAGAAGTACCTGCACGGTTTCCACGAATTCCTTTCTGAAGGAGTATCCGTCGAATATGTCGAGCCAATTTTCCCCTCCCTCGCGTTCCCTTCGTGGACCTCATTGGTCACAGGATTGTATCCTTCCTCGCATAAGATTTTGGGAAACTTTATGTTAACTCGGGAAGGCAGGGGAAAGAACGACACAATCTTTAACATTCAGGATAGCAACTCAACGAGGTCACCTTTCTGGTGGAGATCATGCGAACCGCTTTGGACAACTGCTACAAAAGCTGGCCACAAAGTGCTCGTGTCCAACTTCCACGTTTGCGATGTGCCGTTTGACGGCGTGCTCCCTGCAGAATGCGTCAAATTTGTATTCGCAGAGGAGGAATTTAAGCTCGGGCGGAATTTGAACAAAGTCACCAACCGCTTCCTGAACGGATTTAATTTGGCGATTGTATGAAACTCGCTAAAATACACTTTTTAAATAGAATTTTTAAAAATTGACTTTGAGAATGAATCAATTTTTTCAGGTGCATGAACCTGCAATTGACATAGCGGGCCATGAGCACGGCCCCGAGTCGGACGAAGTTCGAGTTGCTTTCACGAAAGTGGACGCCTTCCTGAGGGAATTCTTACTCCATTTGAAGGCGAAAGGGTTAGATGATGTAAGAATTGGTACGCAGGAGCAGACTATATAAATTCACATGAATATATTTTAATTTCATATAACAATTTTTTTACTGAGGTGAACATTGTTATTGTGAGCACCAACGGAATGACAAATCTTCTTGAGGAGAAAGGGATCATGTACGTCAAGATTAGTGATTACGCAAATGCCAAATACATTTACAAAGTTGTCGACTACGGAGCAGTTGTTGGGGTCTTGGCTAAGCCAGGGAAAACTGACAAGGTAAGATTGGAAATTCATCGTGTGTTATCCTTTTTCACATCAAAAAAAAATTTGCAAATGAAAGATATACACTCTAATTCCTTCGCAGCTTTTTAAACAACTCAACAAAATGACTGGAATTACTATCTTCAAGAAAGCTGACATTCCCCATGGGCTCAATTACACCGATTCCGATAATGAACTCGCTCCAGACATCCTTCTCGTCGCTACTGCAGGTTACTCCATTGTGGGACTGAAGGGCAAGAAGCAACTCCCGCAGACAGCGGCTGCAGCTTCCGTCGCGCCTTACTACGGTGGACATGGCTATCTCCGGAATTTGACTGATATGCGGGGAATGCTTATTGCAAAAGGACCAGGTACAAAAAAATCATATAAGAACAGGACTCAAGTATTTCGACATTAATTATTATTAAATTAATCAAACGCAGCATTCAAGAAAGGACTTGAGCACGGTGGAATTAGTCTTGTGGATGTGTACCAAATTTTCACCAAAGTTCTCGGTTTGAAGCCAAGTCCTCACAATGGTACATGGGAGCATGTAAAGGATATATTTACGTGATCAACACAGAATCTTGCCACAAACCTATTTAAAAATATATGTATTTTGTTATGATCCATAAGCCATATTATCCAATTTTGTATATGAATGAAAATATACATACATAAAAAGTGGAGCTCGAGGAAGAGGCGTCATTGACTTCCGTCTAGCATCTCTTAACCCGAAAAATCACTCTCACCTCACGTGTCAACGAATCCTACCAACTTCCCCAGAAGAAGCTTGGAAGCTGTTTGATTTTAAAGAGGACTCGTCCTAATCTCAAAGTCCCGGTCATTGCTTCCTCTCTCACCTCCATTCCCCTCTCTCCTTCCCTGGACGACTCCATTTTAGTATTCCAGAGAAGGTTCTTTCCTTCTCCTTCTTCGAAAAAAACAAGTCACCTACATATCTGACTTCCGGGAACATCCCAAAGTTCCATGACTTCTCTCCTGCCACGCGTGGAGAAAGCTTCGAGAATCCATGAGAGCAAAAGAGAGAGAGAGAAATAATCTTCCCAGTCGCATGCAGTCTATCATCAGGAAGCTAAAAGGACTCTCCCAAACAAAAAAGAACACGCATAGACAAAACAAGAGAGAAAGCTGTTTGGGTTCCTCTCTCAGAAATTTTCACATCAAATGTTTCTACACGCTTCTCCTTCCCCATCTTCACACCGAAGGAGAAAGGTGTAAGCAAAAGCATACCTATTTTTCTCTGCAGTGTGAGCACATTCCATTCTCCAACAGCCTTTAGGAGAAGAGAGGACATATATTTTAGACCAGCTTTAGCGGAGGAGGATGATATTGATGATACGTGAAGGAGGGCAAAAGAGGAACACCCGGAAAAAACACTTTTGTGTATGTGTCTGCATTTATATGTGTGTGGTTGACATACATAGAAAATAAGTAGTCATCATGTACCTACCCGTTGCATATCGGACCCAACGTTTTTTTTCGACTGTTGTGTGTTTCACTCCTTTTCTCCCCGTTTTTTGTCCTTAGTGGCCTATCCTCGTTTCCTCCTCGTAGTTCGTTAGCATCCTGAGAAAGGGCATTGCCCCACGAGTTCGACGAGAGAGGGAGAGGAGCAGAGTGTGCACACTCCAATCTCCAAAGAAAAAGCTTTCAACTTTCCATCATCAGCATCAACAACAATATCACCAAAAATACATACCTTATTTCTATATACCTTAAGTCCACAAAGTCAATCCCTTCTTTCTCCCCTACTCTCTCTCTCTCTCTGGTGGCATACGAATACTAGGATCATTTCTACTAAAACTAGAAAAAACTGGTGAGCCATCCTCCTCTCCGTCCCTTCCAACCCAGGCCTGGTGCAAACTTTGACTCTGCTATTTTCTTGATCCCGTTCCTTGTATCATCAGTATCACTAGACTCCACGTCACGAGTCTGTCTTAACGGTAGTCGTTGTAAAACTGCCTATGTACCTTTTTATGTATGTGCATAAGGTGGAGGCGGATATGAGGCCATTCTCCGCGTGTGCTATGCTGCATTCCAAACCAAACCACACGAGAGTTACGCACACCATACATACATTTTTTTTCTAATGATCTTCATCATCACACAAGAAAACACTTGTAAAAGTAACAGTATATACTCTTTGGGGAAAAATACCTTCTTCCCATCGGTAGACGGCGAGTTGGGATCGTCCACCAAAGTCCCAGAGAGAACAATCACCTCTCCGTGCCCTGAAAATGCAGTACAGATCATCATCATCATCATCATTTTATTTATGTGTGAGGAGGAAGTAGACGAGAGAGAGAGGCGGTTTGCTTTGGGTGGGCGAGGCACGCAACGGTATGCAGTTCGCACACACACAAATGTGCGTGAAGAAAATATACGGGTGAAAAAAAGTATGTGTATCCGTTCCTCTCCGTAACCCGTAATGCTCAGCCCAGTACTAGCTCTGCAGAGAGAAAATGTGCGTGAAGAAAATGGATTTCGACATGCGAGCTCGAAATACTTAAGCATATAGCCATAATGTGAAAGAATGTATGTTGTAGGAGGCTTTTTTGGCGAGGAAGTGAAATATCCACTTCTCCTCCTCTACACTTCCCAGACGAGGAGTGAACAGTGAACCGCTCCGCTGCATAACGGGATGACCACAAAAGTGCTGTTATCTCTCTCTTGATGCCGAGGAGGTGCATTGTGCGTTCATTGTTGTGCATTGCACCTTTTCCTAACTGCAACTCAAGTATCAACGTCCTTCCCAAAGGGCCTTGGCTTTTTACACTCTCCACTCTCGAGTTGAATGCGTTTCATTCTCTCCTCTCGCAGCTCATCATTCGCAGTTTCACATCTCGCCGGGGTTATTGCGAGTCGACAGAGTTTGTTGAGCTCGAAATGCAGTTTCTCACTCAGAATAAAAGGGTAGAAACCTTACACACAAGTCAACACTACTTTATCTCTCTCGCCTCTCTTATGTCTGCACTTTTTCCTCAATGGGATCAGATCAGTTCATTGCATTCGCAGGAGAAAAATAATATGAATAAAAATTAGCGTTATGATATCAAAGCATATGTGTGTGATTATGATTAGGATGACGGTACGAGTACAAATGAGAACTCCCCTTGTTTACCTCGTGGAATCGCAGTTTGCTCCCAAAAAATGTTCACATATCCTCCCATTGTCGAATCTTCAAAAAAGTGTAAAGTATTTGCTCATCTTCAAAATGTGGGCTAATGATGTCGACCACCCTTCCCTTATCTTGAATGTAAAAACAAATTTCCTGACCCGCAAAACAAATCCATTGTCCGTTGAATATTACATGAGGATGTACTTTGAACATGTGTGTCTCATAGTCTCGTCGAGTATATTTATACACTTCCTTAAACTCCTTTTCGGGTTTTCTACAAGCACACATGTCATGACATGCTTTTAATTTCTGCCTTCATTTCATATCGCCGCTCTCTGATCCCCTAATCTGATCTCAATTCAGTGCTTTGACTCGTGCGCTCGCGTCACCACCACCACCGTTAAATGTCACATCGCTGCATTTACCGCACACGGTCCACGGTCCGTTTCTTTCAAACTATTTCTTCTCTTCATTTCCTCAATGGAATAGCCCGCATACGCGGTACATATGCTTGCATTTGTGTGTGTGTGTGTGTGTGTGTAGTCATCTCGCATTTGATGAACTCTCCTATATCCCGTTGATTTTCTCTCCTAATCTCATTCAACTTTTCTTTGACGCGGTGGGGCTATGCACTTTTTTGAGGGTGTTAATACCTTCTTCGACGAGGTTATCGCGCTCATTGAACTTAAAATATTGAAACTGGGAGGTCAGTGAGTACAGAAACCGTTAGCATAAAAAGTAATGTACACATTATCCAAGGAATATATATTCTATTTATCTTCTCAAATATTATGACGAATCTGGAGAAATAAAGGAGAAACTGGAAAGCGGTTTTGGATGGGATTGCGTACAGAAAAAATGTCATTGACGCCTTCATTACCAGACTAAACAAGTATGATGATGGGTGGCGATGAGTAAATATTGTGATTTGTGATTGGGACTTTGCACTTTATTTAATGTCTCCTATTCGAGTTCATTTTCCAGTCCAGTCCAACATCCAACTCCAACCAAACAAAAAAAATGAACGTGCATAAATAACCATATGTATTTTTTATGTACGTCGATGCTCATTTTGTGTACTTTTGTTAGGGAGGAAATGGCCGTTTTGCTATTGCTGTGTTGTCACTTGTCTCGGCACATAAAGCCGAAGAGAGAGAGAAGGCAATAAACTGCATACAAAACTCTGTTGACTTTTGCTCCGCTTTGGAGAAAAGTGGGTTTCGAAATCCAGGGCAATAACAGGCTAAAGTTCATCGTCATCAAACGAGAGACGCTCCAAGACAAATTTACTCGAGAGGAGAAAAGGAGGATGTGACGCTTGTCATCATATCACTTTTTGCATGTCGAGCGAAAAAAAATGTCTGGAATGGTGATTACAAACAAGTGTAAATGTAAAGTATGTACGCTTTTGTTTGTGGTACTTGTGCGCAGACATATATATTGTACAAGTGTCCTCATTCATTACCCTCTGAAGTGAAAAAAATGTATGTAAAACTGGGTGTTCCAAAATTGTTTTCCAATTTGTCTCATGCATACGTGTTATTATGTACTTATGGTTGTATGTTGTATCGAGATAATGAGGTTTGTCATCATTATCATCAAGTGTGTTTTTAGTTGAAACATGTCGACGTGCTGTTGCTCATCGTCACATCACAAAGGAGTTCACAAGTGCAGTGCACCCGCCACGGTGGAATGGAGGTACGCGGCCGCGGCGGTGCTGGCGACATGACGGTGCAATCATACCGTGACGATATGGATTTGGACTAAAAAAGCGACAAAAAAAGTCGTGGCTTGTTGGCCTGGCCTTTTGGTATACAAAGCAAATGGACCATTATGAAATGGCAGTTTTTTATGTTCCATTTGAACACACGTGTGTCATTCTATGTATTATATATGCTTTTCGTGTAAATTATTTGTTTCCTGTCTCTTCTTGCAAATTATCGCCCAGTCATTGGCATCGCACAACAAAATAAACCGAAACATGAGGAGGAGACATTTGGAGAATTTTGTGTGCAAGTGCATACACGACGACAACATGCGAGATAGTAAAAATTCAGAGCAAGCAAGCAACGAACTTGATATGGCACACACACACGACTTTATACTCACGAAAAGCAAATCAAAAAAATTTAGAGCGTTCCTCATTCAGGACAATGCCTTTTCAGAGAAAGAAATACAGTTTTAATAAGATGATGATGACGAGGAGGATATTAGCTTAATTAGATTGCGAAAAAAACTAAAAATTTCACGACTCATCGTGACTGTGACACGATGATGGTTTGGTTTAAACCATCAATTTGAATGGAGAAAAGAAGGCCACCGAACTTAAGTAACTTTTTAACCTGACTTTCAAATCCCAAATCCTATTCCAAATTGGTTTGGAAAGGAGGATTTTAGGATATACAAATTTATGAGGTTGTAATGGCCATTGCAATAGAGTTTTTACGCTGACCGACCGAATAGAGTTTCGTTTGGAATTTTGTAGACAACGCCTACGCACACATTGCACAATATATGCGGTAACGCATAAATGACAACACAGAACGTGTATGAAAGGTATACGCAGCTAAACGTGTGTAACATGTCAGTCATCATCACGGAACGGTTGTTCCCCGTCGAGAATTGCATTTGGACTGTTTTGAGTTCACCGTTGTTGCCAATCAGAGCGCCAGGAGAAACATTCATATGTACTTCATAAATCATTCATTCATCTTCGTAGTTTACTGGGAAATGGGCCGAGCGAGAACAGTCATTTACATCGTATTTACTTTTGGTAGGAAGAGAGGCTTCGGTTCTGTGTATTATAAGAATTAGGCATATTACTGCATCGCTGATACACATATGCTTCATCGACATCGACATGCAACATGTCCCATGAGACTGAAACATAGACTGTAGAATCGGAATTGACAGCAACAAGGAGCAGAACACGTGTATATGGATGCATGTTAGCTTATAACTCAACGAAAAGCCGGCTAAACAAAGAGATTTTCTCATAGAATACAAAATAAAATCTAATGACTCTAATGACACACTCATGGTATCTCCACATTGTACACGAACAAAACCCAAGAGAAGCTACACAAATTGTAAGCTCTAGTTTAATATGTGTCGTGTCTCACAAAAAACTACGTAAATCAAGAGAAACTTATCAATGGACAACTTTCTGCTAGTCTTTTCCTCACAAAAGCATTGAAACACTCGCGAATTTAGAATGATTTGGAAACAACTACAACAAGAACGAAGGAACACGGATTTTAGCACATTTCAGAAATTACAATATTCTACAAACAAAAAACTTCTGAAAATTACGAAAGATTTCTGCCGAAAAAAAGCAAGGAAAAATATACACAGAACCACACACGCATCCTCCTCCACTGCAAAAATATATATGAGCAGTCCACGTCCACACAACCCGTCTGAGAATTTCAGCAGAGTCGACTAGTGGCGAGGACGCACCTCCTCGCAAAATGAGAAGGTAACTACTTCTCCTCAGTCGCTTTTTATACTTCTCTCAACTCCTCTCGTCCTCCACATTGTCCTATTGCCTGAGAAGAATCCACATCGCCTGCGAAGCTCGCTGACGGAGGAGTTTGGTACAAAAGGAGAGCATGTGGATGAGCACAATATTTTGGTGAGGGTGTGGTTGCCAGCAAACAGCGAGGAGCAGACCAGCCAACATCCTTCTCACAAGGGATGCATGGTTGGATTTTTGCGAGAGGAGAGAGGAACAACTCGAGGAAATGCTATATATCGCTCTATAGACTCTCTTGCTCTGCAGACTAACAAAACAAGGAACGTATGCAGTAACCCTTTATCCACACAACGACGAGGAAAAAAGTCGACTTTTTGGTTGAGAGAGGGGCCATCCCTAACTTGAGTCAACTGGTGGAAGTGGACTCCTCCAAAACTGTAAAGGTTTGGGCGAGTGGAGCTCTTCTCATTACGAGAGGATGAGGGGAGTTAAACTCTACACTTCTTCGTGAGTGAGTGCATGTCGACAGCTAGTTATCATTTAAAGTATGTATGTACATGAGATTCCTGTAGAGATTCCTGCATATAGCTTGTATATGTATGTAGCTCTCAAAAGAATTTCGAAAGGAAAGGGAAAGTGGATTCGTTCACCCTGGCATATAATAGCTAAGCTCCTGTGTGTATGCGTCCGTATATTTATTATTATGCAAAATGTGATATAGGCATATAGCTTGTAAGCTAAAATTCAGGACGGATTTTCTGCACGTTTTTTTACTGCTTTGTTCCCCGCTCTGGTTATGTTCCATTCTTGAAACAAACGAGCTTTAATCATCACAGTTCAACACACTTTTCCCATTTTCAAATTCAATTGAAATCAATTGACGAAAAAGCCTTTCTTGTGCACATGTAGTCAGTTAGAGAAGGTATACGCATATTTTAGCAAGAATGTTGCACTCACGTTTGGCCGACCAAAAAGCCGCACTTTTCCGTGATAATGCAATGAACCTTTTTGCTCTCCCATCAGCATGCGGTTATATGGACTGAATATATGGCTTTTATTGCAATGTTTATAAAAGGAGGATTACGCCTTCCCCGCAAAGTCGCTGAGCTTGACTCTTTGCAAATAATGCGAGGATTGCAAGAGTCATTCTTTGTTTGTCCTTTGACAGCACAACAACTCACCTCCTCCGTCGGCAAAAGAAGCGTGCATTTATGGTTTGCAGCGTGTTGTAATTTTCATTTTGAGTGTGTCTTATTAAACTTGGCAAAGTTTTAACTTAGGTTTAGCTTAGAATTTGAATTTAAAATAATTATAGTTTAACAAACCTTGTTTCACAATTTTGGAAATGTGAAGTTGTTTCAATTTTTTTCCAATACAACCAAGTGACTTTTCTCTGGGGTATTGTGATATTGCATAGTTTGCACAATTGTAAGTGTTCTTTTTTCGTATGCTCGTGATAATTACTGTTGTTGATTTTACTTCATTTGGAAATATAATTCAGTTTCCTACTCCAAATTTTTCTTCTTAAAAATGTCGATCGTGATAAATTCGAAATTTAGACTTGTGTTCTTTCAAACTTCATACGCACATCTTCGTTTTTATGTCATTTTTATGACCGAGTGCGATATATGAACAAGTAACATGATCTTTATGATCACATGAAAATGTGTGCTCACGACATACAACGACAATTTAAAAGTGTTCCACTAACCTAGCAGCCTCAAAAGACACTTTAGCAAAGAATGTATTCTGTTTAAACTCAATTTCATCCTCTCATTAACTCACGTCTCATTCCACACGTACACCCAAAATGTGCTGAGTACACAGTGTTTTAAAAGTTAGTGAATCACATTAATTCAATTCAAATCTGAAGACACAGCGTGGAAGAAATGCACCAAAGAAAATTATGACTATATGAATCCGATGGACTTAATAATGCTTCTAAAGATGTTTAATTACCCGAAAATGAATGCTGCACTGGCAAAATTAATGACTGATGAATTTTACATGCAATTGACTACCGGCACGCTTCGCTATGCTATGACATTTGAAAAAATTTCTCCGAAATACTGATCATCTTAAAAAGCTTGTGATACTTAATTCTTCAAATTTTGCATCGTGTTGCTGCTAAATTGCTTTAACCTGCCTTCAAATTTTTGAAATCTTCTTTTTAACTGCATTTGTTTGGAAAGTCTGGAAATTTTAAACACTTTTAACGTGCTTTTCAAAATTTTAGGAAGATTTTCATCGTCACAGGAAGATGCTTTATTCAATACAATTATTGCCACTTTATTTCCACATTCTTGGACAAAAATGTTTTTTGATTGGGATGCTATTTTACACAAGTCTAAACTCTGCAAAAATATATTTGTATAAATATTTACAAAATTACATCCTGTCCCTCATCCAAACCCTTAAACTAATTCTCCAAATCTAAATACTTAAACATATCCTTACTCTTGCTCCCAATTTCTCCAGTATTGGGTCACCCTTTCTTATAGCCAGTATGTATGTCACACGCTTTTGGATTTTGGAGAGTTTTTGAGCTTGAGACCCCCTTGCCTACATTATTTCTATCCTCATTTGTAACAAGTCTCTCTCTCTTTTCCCACTCCGACCTCTATCGCTATCACTTTTTGTGCAAATATGTGGAGAGTTTGTTAGAACGACCGCCAAAACCATAAGACGTCCTCCATTTCATTTCCGCTCTGCTTTCTAGACTTTCCTTCGCAAACAATGCCGAATCAAAAATATCTCATACACTCATTCTCACTTTTTAATCTAGCATAAATACATGACATGAGCAACTCTCAACTAACTTTCAAATGGTTTGAGGGAGAGTCCATCTAAAACTCGAAAAAAATTATTCTCTTTCTACTAATCTCATATTTAATTCACCACAGAGAAACACACTCTCATTCAATTAGTTTAACACGTGTAGTGTTGCGTGTTGTGACATCTATGCCGCGCGCGAACACACGCGCTTCATTCTTTCCCTGAAGGGCTACTCTTATTTTAAATCGAGGTTTGAAGGCTTTCAAAAAAGTCTCTAGTCGAGAATAGCCTTCTAACCCAGAAACGCACTGATCTCCATATAGACTTAATATACTAATATAAACGAAGTATTATTTTGTGACCCAGATGAAACGGGACGACGCATTCATGAAAAGGAGATTTTGAAAGTGGCAAAATAAACTCCCATTCACCCTTATCAAAAAAGGGCAACGACACCTTAAGCCCGAGCATTGCATCTTGTACAAATATAAATATATAAAGCCTTGTCACCTGTCGCCAACATCGTTTTGTGTCACAACATATATTGGCCAATGGAGGATGAAAAAAATGAAAGTGATTTTTGTAGGCATAGGCCAGCAACACATACCGAACAAAAGGATTTCGACTCTCGGTATAAAAAGCATGTCAGATAGATATGTGCACACATGGACTCACGTTAGTTTTGTGCATGTCTGGCTGATGTCGTAACCCAGAGATTTTGCTTGTGCTCAATGAAGAAAGGACAGAAATAGGCTTTGTTGTTGTGCGATGTGGTCAAATAAGCCATTTAAGACATATATTGCTTGTCTAACCATGTCTCAGAATGATGATGATGAATGGAACATATATTACACAAAAATGCATAAGTGACTGACCAAATCCCACGATGTTCAAATTTCGAAGGGACCATCCTTCCTTCGGCCTATTAATATGAATCTGTGACAAAAATAGACTCGTCTGGATGGACAATTAGTCATCATGTCAAGCTTCAAAGATAAATGAATAGTTTATTAGTGTTGATATAGTCTCCCCCTCCCACAATACAAGTGTGCAATCCTCAGGCAGAATTAAGCATCCTATTTTATGCATACTACACACATCGATCAATGCCCCTCAAAATATTGTCATCAATTTATGTTTAAGCAGCACCTCTTGATATCATTTATATTGAACGTATAATAATCAGTGATCAGTCTATGATCACATTACAGCAGAAAAGTGGGATAGGGAACCAGGACAGGACACCCAAAGATAGGAGAAGTCAGGTCATGGAAGATCCGTCAAAAAAAACTTTGAAATCAGCAAGTGACACTGGCCTGGCCTGGTGCTGGCTCACATAAGCCGAGTTGTCCTTTTGTCACAAAGGCAGTAAAAGTTTCATCATAATCATCGTCATCATGTATTTGTCATCGTCAAACTCAACTTTTTTAAGCAAGCTGTGATGATGATGATAATGTGATGCTTGGGTGATATATTTGTGGTATGGTGCATATGAAGCTGAAGGTGACAGTGATTTGTCTTACTTTCTATAAATACAAATAAGTGTGTGTATGTATGAGCATTTTTTTGAAATACATTTCATAATGTGCGCATGAGCGCAGAAAAAAATCCTTCATCCCTCCTCTTGCAACAATTCAAACTTGACAACAATAATAGACGGTGAAGAGCTGTAGTTTGCATGGTTTATAATGTTTTCTTGTCCACACATGACTGAAAAGCGAGAGCGTTAGCGAAAATTGAGAGAATTGGGTTAAGCATGGAGGAAAGAGGAGCAGACTGCGTCTCAAATGCAGGTTACGAGGCTAAGTCTATCTTGTGACTAGGTCATGAGGGGACATCAAAGGAGAGCGGTAGACAACAAAATGAAAATTCAATTGCGATAGTATAAATATATATTTTGCAATATTGCCTGTTGTAAGCGCAACACAACACGCCTTCGAGCTAAAAAAAACGTTTTCGAAAGAGCTGATTTTATTTCCCTTTTAAATACGTTTAGTTTAGACTTGCTCAACATCGAGTGAGAGTGAGTAAACAAAGATATGTATTTCTTAAGATGCTTGACTTACTTTTTTTTACACAAAAACTAGTATTTTTAATGTTAAACACGTTGCATATATGTGCATAGGAATGCATGTTTATTTAAATGAGGACACAAATCGATTAGCACAAGGTTTTTACCCAGAAACTTGATAAAAAAAATCATAAACTATTTTCATGATTCAGAAATTGAAAGTGTTTCTCCTCCTAAAAACTAGATTTTCTAGTTTGCATTTTATGATTTATACTTGTGGATGGTATAAATGTAGTGTAACACGCGCTCGGTAACATCCTCTTTTAATTGCGGTACAACACCTTTTTAATAGTTGTTGAAAACAGGCTTGGAGGCATGGTCTACATAATTAACACGTGCGTTCGCACATCCTCCTCCACTCTTTTTGCCATGCGCTGATTCACCAAAAGATCTCCTCTCATCTCTTTCGCAGCGTCATCCATCAAAAATCCCCTCTCCGCTTTTCCCAAAAACTCCAAAAATGAATTGGACCGGAACTTGACATTTTTTATGTAAAAGTATTGGCAAAAAACTAGATCTCGTTTGCAAATGGAAATCAGTTTTGTGTCCCACACAAGATAATAGGAGTTTAACTCTCAAACAGAATGGACTCTTCGAATAGAGCGTTTCTGTAGATGCGATAAAAAAAATTTAGTTCATTAATGAAAATCTCTGTACTAATAAACGCATTCTTCGTTATAAAAATATGCCTATGCATAAACAATGAATGTGGGACGATGTTGTGAGTAGAAAATATTGGGATCAATAAGCTCATCCAAAAACGGATACACAACAGAGTTAGGTGAAACCTCAAAAAAAACTTTGTGATATATGCTCAGCTCTCATCCTCATATACCCACACCACATTATTTTACATTATCCTTTTCCTTCTTGAGCATTTTAATAAACAATGTGTATTGATAGTGATAATGTGTGATCTCATCATCCCGTTTCTCCCCTTCATTTAAAACTGAGAGAGAAGTCGCACATTTCACATGATCATCATCATCATCGTCCTCATCCCATCTTCACTTTTGCTCCACTGCTCCCCTTCTGTTGAAAATGTGACCTGGAAATCCACAAAAAAGGAGAATATGTTCGAGAGAGAATGTGTGTAACTGTGTTAGCTATCACCTCTCACTCCAAACTCTCCTCTCATCGTCGCACAGTCACGAGCGACACAAAAGGGAAACAACAGCAGTAGACGAAGAAGGAAAAACTTTCCACACAAGAAAAACTCCTCTCGACACTCTCCAAAAGTGAAACAGACACAAACTGTTCAAAATGTTTAGAAAGGTTTCCCATTTTCCAAAATGAAAGTCGGAAGTAAGATTGAAAATGTGAAGGGATTTTATTTTTTGTCTGCAAGACAAAAAAGTGATTAGAGCAAGTAGATATGTGCTTTATGAAAATTTGTGTGCGCACACGCAGTGCATAAGTATATACGTTTAAACTTTCATTTTCCTTCAAACAACTATACATTCCCAATTTCACTCTCCTTCACTTTTTCTTATATATCCCTTATATTAGATCGCTACACTCATAATGCTAATTTTCATTCAATGAACTGAACCACATAAAAAATAAAACTTTTACCCTTATCAGTTTTGTTATTTGTAGATTTGATGTGGCTGATAAAATCTTGCTCACTCAACTGAATGCGCATGCCCAAAAAAAATTCAAAAAGTTCTTGACCACAGACTAGATACTAAACTAGAAATTTCATAATCGAAATCCTGAAGAAAAAAGTGAAACAAGAGCGATATATTTGATTTCCTTATGTAATATGTGGGACATCAAGGGTGAGAATGGGCACACTCCAAACGAAATTCTCAGTTTCTCTTGTAACTTTCATCGAAAACATTTTTTCAAAAGCTTCCTATTTCCTTATACTTCCTTCCGCCCTGACTTTAGTCGATTTCTATAAATTTCCAATTTCTCCATTTCACTTCCCCGTTATAAGCAACCTTACTCACCTCCCCTTCGAAATGAATGCATACGCATACAAAATATTTTTTCGTCTTTGTTGAGTCACTCATAATAATAATCATATTAAGCGAGTAAATGAGAATAAAATGGTATCGTCCAAAAAAAAGAAATGCAATCCGAATCAGTTTCAGGAAGTGAATGAGTAAAATAACGTTGACTCACTCAGGGCATTCATTCCATACCACAAAGCGAGAAAAACATCCGTTAACAAAGTAGAATTTTTACGATTATTATTACGACCGTGATATACTTTTGTCGGGTAAAGTGCAAAAGTGCAAAGATCCAAAGTAACATGTTTTTTTATTCACGTCAGACATAGTTGCATATTATTATTATGAGATCATACAATATCGACGGCGAGTCGGTTAGGGCATAAGGGAATAGGGCGTGTTTTAAAAAAGCAAAACATTATTACGAAAGTATGAAACCCTGTGGAAAATAGTATAATGACCGGAGAGTGCTCGCTTAAATATGTTACTCGATTTCAACAACCTCTCGAACCCGAGTTGAATGAGTTCATCGGTTTTTGTGAGACAAGTCAATTGCCGAGTATGAACTTGGAGTAGTGTGGTGGTGGCGATAATAAATGTGATGATGATGATGATATCCTCATTATTACACACGAGAGAAGTGTGCAGTTACTTGAAGAGTTTAGAGATAGGAAATATGTTTTTCTGTCTGTAAAAATATGTTCATAAAAAGTCATTTTATATATGCTTTCGTAGTGGAGTCATCATATATGTGTGCTCTTCATAGTTTGCATAATATCATATCGCCATCGCCATCGCCAGCATCATCGTCATCAAAGTTGTTTTTGCTCAAAGATGTGAACAAAGCTGCATCATATTACATAATACGACGAGAGCCTATCTCGCCAAGCATCATGATAATAGTCCTCAGTTGAAATGTTGAAAATGCACATTTTTTGTGTTTTTGTTATGCATCCTCTATCATAACATCTCTCATCTCCATACAAAAAAGTGGCAATGCCCGTGGTGTGGTTGTGGAGTGAGTGGCTCCTCTTTTTTCCACCAAATTTGTTACCGGCTTAACAATGAACTCTCATCGTTTAGCGCACACACACACATGTCCTTTTCTCAGGATGATGATGATGATATGATTCAGAGCCTCCTTCTCTGAACCACACACGGAAGTTCATCCTTTTTGTGTGTGTGAACAAGAACACTGCACTCTCGCATAATATCCAGTTAGGAGAACCGCAACAGACACCGATCGCGAGTGCGACCAAGACCACCGACCCGACTAACTCTGCCAAGAAAAGGGAAACAGGTTCCTCGCTCGGTTTACCTGCAAACAATGAACTGGAGTGCACCGAGTGCACTGTTAGAAACCCGCTAACAGCGCAACCACCTCTCTCGAAATGAATGAAAATGTGCCGTTGTTCCCTTCCTCCTTCGGATGCGTCTCTTCAACCCAACGGCTGACAGTCTACTGAACTGCGAGCTGGCATAACTGTACCAACGAAGAATGCAGTAGTAAAATGCGTGGTGCGTAAACAATGCCACATGCCATAATGCACATACATGCTTCTCGCTCACACCTTCGCCAAAGGCAGAATATGTAGCAGACAATGGTTGAAAACACCTTTACTATCAGACAGAACCGGTGTGAGATCAGTTCATTTTACTCTAGACAGCTTTAGTATTATGAAGGGGTGGCCCTTCTAACTCAACCCTGTTGTTGAGGGTTTGTGTAAGCAAGTCCACTTCATCATTTTGGATTACTAACAGAAGTTAAGATGAGGTGAGGAAGGAACAATTTAGTTTCAAGGAAGCCAGAATAGATATACAAATAAAAGTTTTTCCTCTGAATGAACATAAGCAAGCATATACACTATACACACACCGTCACGCTACAAGATCGAATTGAATGAAAAGTGCATTTGAGAATGCATACAAACATGTTATGTAACTTTGCACAATAGACTATATTTTTTTATCAAAATGTGCAGCAGCGCAACTCTCACAAGATTACAGAGGGTTGAATGTGGCGTGCAGCAATTATCTCCAATTGAGATGTTTATCTAAAAAGGGATATATGTACTATGCATGTACTCACTTAGGAGAGAAAATGAGGAAGTGAATGGTTAAATAAGTTAAGGTAATCTTTTTTTTGCAACAATCAAGTCAAGCTAGTAATATGTGTGCAATGTTATTATTATGGTAATAAAAAGCGAAAATGAAATCCTTTCACGAAAAATACAAATGTGAGCTTATGTAATGTGTGTTGTGTGGATATACTCACCTGTTGCATGTGAGAATATATATATGTGGTGCAACTTGTGACATAACTAATATTGTGTGAAACGATTGCATATATTTTTGTTGAAAGTTATGAAGGGGTCCATTACTAAACTGTATACTACCATGCATTATTATTATTTTCGTTACATAACAATTGCAGAGAGAAACGAAATGAGATTTGTGTGATATGCAATATGTATACATGCGCTTTGAAAGAGAAACTGCTATCGTTCCATTGTTACATAATATGGAAAACTCTATATATCTTGTGCCTGTTGATGAAGGCGAGGGAAATTGGTTAGAAAGTGTAGTGAGCCTGCTCACTTCCTGCTGGAGAGTCCTTAGGAGAGCCAAGTTGACCCAGAAGTCTTGCCGCTGACCCACTTCAACCCAAGTGAGATCGGCTGGGCTGCCGTGTGAAAGCTGAAATGAAGGATAGAAAATGTAAAACGCGTTAAAAAGGGATTTTTGCGAGAAGTGGAGTAAGGTAAAGGGAGAGAGAGATATATTATGTCCCTTTCCACATATTAGAGAACAATAAATGAATTTTTTTTCTTATGTAATGTGCTTCTACCTACAAGGTGTTATGTACCTAAATGCAAATATACTTATTCTATGTATACAGTTATTATATCTAAACGGATTCTTGTGGCATATGACTAGTATGAGTATATATAGAGTTAGAAAATAGGGGAAGTCGAAGGGGTACACTTTTTTCTATTACGTAACTTTTTTTTGTGAGAGTTAGTGTTTATAGTGCTAAAATCTTTATTGGATAAATGTGTAGTTACTTATGACGAGTTAGCTCAAGGAATATCCTTTCAGTTTCACATTGTGTCTTTCGACATTTCCTCATTTCCACTCGAAAGCGAAAGTCCACTCTGATCCACTTTTGGGAGTGGAGAGTATGGAAATTTCTAAATGTGACCTGGTTTTGGGGAGAGAGAAGGAAATTTTTTGTCTGAGAGGAAGTTGGAATGGGAAACCTTAGAAAGAGAGAGAGAGACTCACTCTCTAAAAAAAACTTTTTAATTTTTCAAACACATTTCGTCCTTCTCGTTGATATTGATAAGTGAACTGACAAGACCAACTCCCCTCAGAATTTCATTTGGATTTTATATTATGCTCTCACCCATATATTTTTTTTTGCTGTAAACAGTTCTCACAGTTTAAAAGGTTCTGGCCTTAGACAAATATAATTTGGATCAATGTAAAATCCTGGTTTAACAACGTTTCCTTAACCTACATCAAGAATGCAGTACTCATTTGTCAATGGTGAGCAGTAGTATAGTGACATCAATTCATTTGCATATATTTAGATATAGTGAGCTATATTTAGGGTTGCTTATTACTTAAGCATAGGAGGCGACCTTGGTTGTTCACATTGCGCTTATAAATTACATCAACAACTAAACGGTTAATAATTAATCTTGCAACTCATTGTGCTCGTGTCTTCATGATCCTTTTAATACAACTTTTATTTTGGCTGACTGCACAAAAATAATAAAATATATAGCAAACATCCTTCCTCATCATCCTCAAAGGACTTTTCATACGTTTCAGGTCAGGTTTTTCATCCAAGGTGTCATATTGTTTGCACGTGGACTTGTGTCCTCTCTCAAAAAGTTTATTTTTGGCGTGTGCTCTCTCTCTCTTCTCAATTTGTTTTTCACGACGACCCCGACAATCACATTCACACGAGAAGGAGTCAGGAGAGGAAAAGGTCTCAACCTCAACCAAGAAAATTGAGGATGAGGCTCTATTCTGCAGTTTGTATGTCACCTCAGTCCAAGTTAAATGTGGTCATTGCCACATCTCCCTCAGATCAATGATGAATGTGATAAACTGCTCAACTCTGAGCACAGGATCAAGTTGGGAAATGAGTTCAAAGCCACTTTCAAAGTCAAGGCTTATATTTTCGCTTCAAAAATAAAAATAAAATGCATGATAACGCCTGACGCGACAGACGAGACAAGACCAGCGATTAAATTAAAAATAGCCTTGCCTCCAACCAGAACATTGATGAGACAAAGATGAGAGATGCAAAAAAATGCACAAGTGATTTATCAATGCAAAATATACATACATGCTTTATGTTAAGTAGCCAAAATAAGCTAATAGTTTTGACTCGTTCGACCTTTTAGTTCATGAGTCCTTTGTTGGATTGCTGACTTTGACTCTGTTATGACCGTTCGTTGACCATATCCACATCCACCATCATCATCCTTAGTTTAATTTGTTGAATTACCAAAAAAAAAGTATCTTGGTGCAATTAACTCTTTTGCTTTTGTATACAGATGCGATTTGCGTCAGCAGAAGAGCGATGCTATATGTCACACAAACATGCGATATGAATATGAATCGTGAATGGAGCTCTCATGCATATCTATCCAGACACAAAGGTTATGGACGTCAGCTATCAACTCTATAACTTTAATGCAAAAATTAGCATCATGATGATGATGATGATGATGATGGTGGTGCAATGTGACCTCTATCAATGACATGGTCACGATGACCTTAACCATGAGATTAAACGGGATGTGGAACAAAGGCTTCAAGTATATTTTCCTTGTATATGCATGTGTTGCATTATAGAAGTAAATGTATAAAAATACATACAACATCTTGTCTATGCCTTTTATTATATGGATGCTTAAAATGCTAGTGAACCCTGGAGCTGTCGTCGTGTTAGCGAGATACTAAAATCCATGGCCATTTTTTATGGGATAGGATGACGATGATGACGATACTAGCGGAGTCTGACTAGGATTCCCCCTCTGAAAAAATGGACACTTCTTCTCGTAAACATATTATGTTAAGCACACGTACCAACCATACCACCATCGTTCTCCATGCATGCATAAGGATAACTTACCGGAACTTGTATGCATGTATGAACTATTGACGCTGCTGCAAAAAGTTTCAAGTCAATATATTTTATACAAAGTGGAATTCAGGTTCTGGATATAAGCATTTTTCTATAAGCATAAAATAAGTATTCTCTATTTCAGATATACATATTCCTTGTCAGAGTCAATTAGTTAACAGCAGCAAGGGGAAGAAACGCGAGAAGAAGTTTTTTTTGTGTGGTACTGGTGCACGGCACACAGCAGACCAGGCCCAGCTCATGATACAGATATCAAGGCGAATGATCATGTTCCATAGTTTACAATTACGGTATATTGTTGTATGTGTGCTTGTATGCACAATGGACTGTCCAAGTCCATACCTCTCACAAGACAAGCATTATATATTTTTGAATCTTTTCTGCTCCACAAAAAAAGACATATAGTACTCCTTTTTCCACTGGCGAAGGTAACGGGTTTGGTGGTGGCAGTTGGAAGGACAACTTACGAATTCAGGCTTGCATTAAAAAATATCGAAGGGAATAGTTGTGAACCAAGGGTAGCGGCATATACATAAGCTTCATTGTTTGAGCTTGTGTGCTGCTTATTCACATTTGAGCTCTACTTTGGTTAGGATTGAGGTAGTCGGTATGTATAGCCTCCGTCTCAGCTCGATGCTACTCCCCAGGTTTCGGGACACACGCCGACGGATGACCTTCAGAGAAGTAAAGTAGGCACATAGTGTGCTAACCTGCATTTCTGTGTCTGAGTCTGAAAATGAGTACATTCATACATATATCAACGCTTTGCCATTCTGATATAACTGACATTGAACGCACACGTATAGAAATACAAGCTTTACACAACAACTTTTATTGCGTGATTCTCATCCGAATCGGATTTCGGAATCGGTTGACGCAACGTGTCCTTTCGCCTTGAATTCATGAACCAATGGGATGGAGCAAACTCGGAGGCGTTAGCACAGTTCATTTTCCCTCTCGCTGGGTGATGATCGAAGTAGTTTCTTGGATGGTTTGAGCATGGCCTAGTGCAATACCGAGAAATGTGTGACTACCAAACCAGACTTTACTCACCTTTTTGAATGGGAAGATAATACGATGGCGTCATTCACTGCCTTGAAAAATGATGAGTTTAAAGTGTGAGAGAAGACGAGGGAGCAGATCATCCCATGAATATATACATGAGAACTTGCCCAGAGGAAAAAATAGTTATGCTGTATGTATTTAACCTCAAGAAAATCTGGTATCTGTTATGCTGGAACAGGATTTTTTTTTTCAATCTGGGAAAAAATGAAGGGGAAGGTATATTCACATTTGTGTGAGGTAGGGAGAGCGAGAAAAGTGGAGCAAGAGAGATGAGGGATTCCTTATTTTTTTGGTCTCGGGACTCGGGACACTTTATAGCTTCGTAGGGTGGACTAGATGCTCATAGCTCACCAAGTGGGACATGAAGGAGGGTTGTGTGTTGCGTAGGTTGTGGATGAAGGCCTCCGGAGCGAGCTGCGAAGGTCAACCCAGCTCCGCGAGAAGGTCAACACGAGAATCAAGGTTAGACATCCAGCCCAAGATCAGGGCCAAGGGCAACCACGTCGGGAAACGGGGAGAGATCTTGTTACACGTCCCGTTCCGATGGTTGACTCTCCCTCCGTTGTTGTTACTCGACGTTGGGAAAATGGGTTGAGAAGATTCAACCCTGTTACTCCGCTAACGGAGGAGTTGAGGAGCTGCTGGAGAGCCAGGATTTCTGTAACATGTTCCCTTCGCTGTTACCCCACACGCGCCGTCGTGCCTACTTACTCTGTCTCTTAGTTCTCTCATGTCGTCAACCGGGAATGACCTGGGACGGGTCTATGTTGGTTGAGAGTGGAAAAAAGGAAAGAAGAATATTATTCGTGTTCTAGACTCCGTATCCGTATCCATACATCTTTTTATATCATTTGTTCTTCACAGCTTTCCACATAAAATATATATTATAGAGTGCATGTCTATACATAATGGATTTAACCCGTTTCGTAACTTGTTATTCCGGGAATGGCTTCATACATTACATTGCCGACATTGTATATCCAATCCACACGGAGGAATGATTACATGCATGTTTGTAATGAAATGTAAATTGCAAATTGTATGCGAAAAATTCAATCCAGGAATATCATAATGTTCGTATTTGTGTAAATAAGTTCACATGGTCCAAACCCCATCACGCATGTCAATTACCAGAAGGATGACGATGGTTATGGTATTGTGGTTTGGAAGAGTACATAGAGATTCATCCTGCATCTATGCAGTCACATATTTTTGCGTGTGTGTGCGAATAGGAACGAACCCTCTGCTTCTGGATTGGACTGGAGTTGCCTTCCTTTCTGCTCCGCTTCCAACTGCTGAGTGAGTGAGCGGTGCTCCTCTGGAGTTGGTCAATAAAAAAGCTGGAGAGGTGAGGAAGGTGCTATATGCTTTTGAAGCATAATAATATGCGTAACTGTGCGCTGGTACTGGTTATGTGAGCTTGTCATTGAGAGTGTGGAATCAAGGGCGACAGTGACCTCGACAAGTAGCTAAGGCTTGTATCCAGCCTTGCAGCTCATCACTCCAGCCTCATTCTGGAGAAAAAGGGGACACATTACACTCCTTTTTCTATAACCGATTTTTTCCGTGAATGCAAACGGGCATAAAATTAAATTGATGTGTGATTGAGTACAAAAATATTATTTTCCCATGAAATACATAGATTTTTTCTAAGATTAAAAAATAACACATATTATTTTAAGCTTAGGTATATTTTGCATACCTAAAAATATGTCGGATGAGTGCACACGTACCGAGCGAACAAAGAAATAAAATATAGAAAAATGCCGATGTTCCTAAACGACTTTTTTGTATGCGCATCATCGTACCGAGAAGACCGCTTATGGGGAATGCAGCGAGAAGTCAAGACGCAGGACACGAAGACGATAAAGGTTCACCATCAGCGTGGAACTGTGCAACTCCCTAGTGCACCTAGTACAAGGATATTGGACGAAGCGAAAATCTGATTTTGTTCGAAGAGGAAGCTTGTGGGAGTTAGAGTTGTAGTACAATGTGCACTAAAGCGGTTAGGAGAGAACAGAACGAGAATCTGAACGGATTTGTTTACGCTTCTCGGTCTTTGTTCACGTATCATAATAACCCAGAGGGAAATCTAAACAGCGCGAAATTCAAAGTCTCCTAAAGGGGCTACGGCTTCATGTAAATAATACACTTTTGCGCATGAAGTCATTCCGTGTAATTTATGGGATTTTTTGTGTAATTTTTGGATTCGGACGGATTTAACTTTGTTAAAATTTAATTGGAAAGTTAACAAAGTTGTGATTTGGAGGATTTAGGTTTTCATAACTGAAAATATAAGCACATTTTAAGGGTTTTTGATTGACGACAATTTATTTGCAGATCATTGTTGACAGTCGAACAGTGAGGAGTTGACAGTTTGTTTACATTGATCACATGCTTTTGTTTTTTTAATTATTAGTTAGCTTTTGTAGTTTCATTGTCAAAGAAGATGTAGTTTTCTCTGATTTACAATTTGCTTTTGATCCATATAAGCCTTCGTAGCATATTTAAAACGAAAGTGTCCTGAATTGAAGATATGTGGGGTGCCGGCGGGGGTCCAAATCACGTTGGTCCAAATCCGTGGACGCAAGCTATGTCCTTCAATCCGAATCATTACGCACATTTGTCGCACGATCAAGGTGAGACTATTATATCAATTTAAACTGTAGTGGTGTTATTGGTATTAAATCAAATAAGAGGTCTGGCAAGCTAAATTGATGATATATGCTGCATGTGTGGTTTCAGTTGATTGGGCTGCATTAGCTCAGCAATGGATTCAGATGAAGGAGAGCGGGACGATTCCTTCCGGAGGAGGGGAAGATCCCGGTGCAGTAAAAGCCCAACCACCACCAATGCCTCCAGTTTCTCTAGCGCATCCACCTCCTTCCATTGTTGTGCCTTCGATGATGGGCGCTGGATCGCCGTTTTCGCATCCACCCCCTTCGAATCATCATCATCACCACCACCATCATCAACAACAACAGGCAAGCATTTCAACAATGCTGAACATGTCATTTCTTGACCCATCATCAACATCGATTCCTTTGATGCCCACGATGTTGAACCGAACAGATTTTAACATTAACCCTTTCCAGTTCCCACCATCGACATTTGCGCCAACGACTACAACGTCAGTGCCTCCTTCTCACTCTCAGGGAAATCATCACGTAGATGTGATAGGGGAAGCCCCAATGGAAGTGGAACCGTTGGATCAAGATTCTAATAACCCTTCTGGGCCAAATCCATGGATAACGCACCTTCAGAGATCTGCCCCTGGAACGCCCACAAATTCGTCGTCGCCACTGCTGCCTACGCCACCTTCACAGCAGCAACAACAACAATGGATGTCTGGTGGTCATGGTCAGTCACAGCCACAGCAGCAAAAGTGGGTTCCTCCAGAAAACTTTACGAAAAGTAATTGGAAAACGGTGGAGCCGAGTGGGCAAGCACAAGCAGCGCCGTATGACCAAGGTTTCGCAATGTATTGGGCGGGGAATAATGAAAACAGTGGGGATGGCATGTCGGCGCATTACAATGCAAACGCGGGTGGATCATCAAATAAAGTTTCGGGATATTCATCGGACGAAAATTCCATGTCAGATCTGGAGGCAGCCAGACGTCGAGCACTTCCAGCTTGGATTCGAGAAGGCTTGGAGAAAGTGGAGAGGGAAAAGCGTCGACAGGAGGAGAAAGAAAGTCTGGCAAAGGAGCGAGAAGAGCAGCGTAGACAGAGGCAAGTGAGAGAGGAGGAAGAACTGAAAAATATGAGTGACGAGGCGAGAGCTGCGTATTACATGAAAAAGGCTGATGACAACAAATGGACTGGCAATAACGAAAGTGATGATGAGGACGGAGTGGGATCTGACAACGATCGAGGAGGAGGTTTTGTAATAAAATTGAGAAATAGGTCACCTCCCAGGCAATCCCCTCCGAGGCAAACACCCAAGGAGCGCTTGCTTAGCCTTTTGTCAAAAATTACGGAAGAAGAGAAGCTGCAACATGTGGTAAGCTTAATATAATTCGAGATGAAATGAAACTTTACATTTCTAATGCCAATTTAAAATAAATTCAATACATTTGTACTTCGAAAGATGCAATGTGTTCGTCGTCAACTGACCGGACTCCTGCTGGAAGTCACCAATCAGGAACTTTATCAGGTGGCAAGTGAAACTTATCATCATGCCAAGAGTAAAAAAGGTAGCAGCCGAGATTTTGTTTTTTATGAAAAGTTTCTGTCTTCTTCCTTCTCGCAATTCACGTTTGTGAGTTGAAAAAGAAAAATATGGCAGTGTCTTTCTTTATACAACTGACACTATCTTTTTATGGATGATCTCAAAAGACATGATTGTAGTAACTTTCGTATAAGAAAAGTATTATGGTGTCGGTGTATGTTTTTGTCAGTCGCTCTAACTCGTAATTCGTATTGTGATTTAATGACAAGGCAATTAATATATCTATATTTTATGAAAAACTACTTGGAAAGGAAAGATTTTATGCTTTTCAGTATTTCTGTTCTGTGTTTGAATCTCTGAACTCTCTTTTATATCCTGACTATGGCAAGAATCCATTTATTATGCGACTATATTCATGATTATATATATCAAGTGACGTCAACATTGCAAATGCGGAAGATGGGTGGCCTAGCTTCTTTAACTGGTGGACCACTTGGTAAGTTATATGTTTTTCAAGATTTCTCGTCTCATCAATAATCGGCATAAAAAAGAATTGGTCATTTGCCATGCATCCGCATATATATTTTCTCTGCTCATTAGTGCTCATAAAACCCTGTCGCTAGTTTGTATTTTACTCACGTGTGCTCTTATAGCTGGCTTTTTCATAAAAAAGTTATATATTTGTGTCTAACTTACTTGAGCACACAAATCATTTTTGCTGTTCATTCTGGAAATACATTTTCCAACCTTATGATTTCTTTCACGGATGGCATTTCAAATGCTTGAGGTGAAGAAAAATGTAGAACTTGAAATAATTCAGAATGGTGATTTAGGTTTGGGAATCAGCTACGGATCCGACTCGGAACAATCCAGATCAGGCTCAGAGGACGAGGATGACGACTCGAATACTTCGGAATCTGAATTAAAGGTAAGTATTAGCTCAGTGAATGCTTGAAATTACCTTCTGTCTGACAAATTTATTATCTTATGACACTAATTTATGTTATGCTAATTTTCTTGAAGATTGAGCTGGAAAGAAAGCGACGCAACTGGGAAATGCGGAAAATAGAACTTGCAGGAGACTCAGAGGAGCCACGAGGTCATTCCGGGTCACCCACCAGCCACCCACTCCGACGTTCCCGATCCAAATCCATTGGGGATAAGCAACCTGACTATCCCAATAAGTCGCCGCCTGGTCGTGCCCAACAAGTTCGTAGAAGCAGAGCCAGCTCAACATCATCAAACTCGTCAACAGACCTTGCACATAGTACATTGCGTAATAATACAAAAAGAGAGGTAGACAAAGCTAAAAACAACAACGACGACCCTCAAGGTAACCAATATCCAACCAATTTTACTCACGCGTCCCCAAAAATCAATTCACAAAATACCATCCTTATATGTCAATCCTTCCTTCACATTCCTTAATTTTGCGCTCGCTCAGCTTTTATATAGCTGACATGCGAAAAAGAACAGCCCATCGCGAGCTGTGTTCTTGATCAGTCACTCACCAAAATCACAATAATTTTGAAGGGGGCAATTTGATGGAAATTGTAAAAACCGTGTTACAGATTCACCCTCCCGTAGGACAGACCCACGCAAGAATTCTAATGGAGGAGGAGAAGAAAGCGAAAGTGGTAAAGACAGCGGAAGCAGTTCAGAGAAAAAAGGAGGGTTGATTGCTACTTCCACTACTTCGAAAACGAAACACCGCTCAAAATCTCCCAAACGGGGTTCTAATCGCAAAAATCGGGATAAGTCTAGGTCATCATCAAAATCCCCTACGCGTTCATCGAGCAAACGAAAAAGTCGAAGGAGTCGAAGTACTTCAAAATCCCGACGACGTTCAAAGTCAAGGTCAAGGTCTCGAGACACAAGGAAGAGTAAACGGTCTCGCTCCCGTTCCAAAGGTAGAAAGGAATCTAAGGGTAAGGGTAAGAAAGGTAGAAGTAGGTCTAGGTCTCGTTCCAAGTCAAGGGAGAAACATCGTCGGGATAAAAAGCGTAGTAAAAGTAGATCCAGATCTAGGTCCCGTGAGCGTAAACGCAAGCACAAATCAAGATCTAGATCCCGGTCTAGATCAAAAGACAGACGGAGCTCCTCTTCATCGTCATCATCATCCAAAAGGAGGAAACGAAAGGAGAAAAGGGGTAAGAGTAAGTCCAAGTCTAGATCACGGTCTAGATCCCCTCGTCATCATCGCCATCACAGGCATCGTCATCGAAGTCGTTCGAAAGAGAAGAGACGCAGCATCAGTGCTACTAGATCAGTGTCCAAAGATAGGTCCTCAGTAAAGAACAAACGAAGCAGAAGCAAAAGTCGTTCCAAATCTAGATCTAAGTCGAAAGAACGCACAAGCGCCAAAGTTAGGTCGCGATCGACTTCGAAAGAAAGGAAGAAAAAGAAGAAGTCAAAAAAGAAGCATTAAAAGACATAAATTAGTCTTAATAAATTATTTTCAATTTATCCGACTGAAGCTTATCTAGACAGGTTGAACAACATAATTCTTGTTTGTGACAAAAATGAATCCTGTTAATCACACAATATTTTTTAAGTGCTCGTTTTACTCTGTGAATATACATAGATTTGTATAAACTATTGTGTTGCATGTTATAATTATCTGTGTTTTAGCTTAATAATTTTTTTCTCCATAAGACACTCAAATAGTTTATAACACAAGGTTGACTGACATGTATAAATCTTACGCGTTTTTATCGTATTCAAGACACCTTATCAGTTCACATTTGAAAGAAAGAATGAAATCACTTTCCATTTCACTTTTGGATATTCAGTGATAAAAAATATGACTATAACTTGATTGAATTTCATATTAATATTAGCAAACTACGCAAAATCGTTAGTATTAAAGATAAACACAAACCTGGACTTACATATGAAAGCCAGTTTTCAAAAATTTGAAAATCTAAGTATGTTACGCAATTTTTTGTATTGGTACCTTATGAATTTTTTGAACAAAGACTTCACCCAGCGATCATAATCATATTTTTCAAATATATGGATGCTACCTTGCTTTCGTGGTGTAAATTATGGTCGCTGGGTACTTGAGTCTGAAATATGAAAGGTCTTTTTTTGTGAAGATGAGCACTCAATTGGAACGGTTACGGCCGGACTAGTTTTCGCATGTATGTTTTTTGTGTGTCGGTACAACTTATCTGCATGGGTGCTGTTCAGCAATGCTCACTATCAAGCCAACAGAGTATTTTGAATTAAATATGCTGAATAATATATATGTTTCCTTTGTGGTTATTGTATTTTGTGTGGCCGGATAATTTTTTACTACATAATTGCCGCTGTTGATATTTCAATTAACATTTATAATGTAAGATAGTCATATAATAACAACAACACATCTAGTACCAACGAGGTATAGTTCCGAATAACGGAATGAGTATTATCAATATATTATGCGAATTATTAAAACAGGAAGGAAATATACACAATCAACATTATATAAACACAATGTAATTCTCGAGCACACACTCAAAATTCAATATAATAATGATATCAACGCAGAACATAATATAAAAAGTAGGCGTCTCCTACAATTTTCTGCAATATTACATTTTTTGGTTACTTCCATTTTCATCGTATATGCCGATTAAATAAAAACGATCAAAGATCAACAAGTAAAACGATCATTCATTAAGCCAGCAAAATATTTTTTGCTTCCTTTTTTCAACCTGCGTAAAAAATAGTTGATACAATTTTTTTATTTTTTTGAGAAAAGGAACAAGCTGTTCTAAACTGTGCTTTACACATTTAGCATAAAAATGGGGTGTAAAATATTTTGCTCACTCAACTCGACTGCATTGCGGAGCAAGCAGTAGTGAACTTGTTATTATGTAATTAAGCAGGTGTATATATGAATGAAAACAACTATTACTTGTTCTATTACATTTTATATATATACCTCCCCATTTTTCCCCCTCGTTTTAGAATAGTTCAAAATAGTTTCAAAAAATATTATAGTCTTTTCGGCCAAAACACCTTCATCTTACCGTAATATGGATCAATGTGGCAATAAAAATCTGTGTGTATTATTAAACTATATACATTAATATAAATATGACGAATCGTAATTAAAAAATGCATGCATCTATGCATATTCCCACACTCATTATTGTAATGTAGTTAATGTACACATTATTTTAGAATTTTCCGAACATTTAGTAAAAACATGCCTATCGCGTTTTCAGCAAGTAATAAAAACGACACGTTTTGTTCAAGATAACAAAGTGTATAACTGCACGGTCAGTGCATCACATGGATATTTATATGCATTATATAAAATGTCTGATTGCTATCATCATAATTGAAATTTCAATTGTTTCACAAACGATTGGATTTTAGGCACGGATGCAGTGTATTTCACCTGGTTAACACACCGTCTGTGTGCCATTCACATTACAAAAATCATAATCAATCACTTAATCAGAGCGTTTTAGCTTCAATAGATTTCATTGGGGCGAGGAATGGGTTTGGTCGCAAATCTCATGAATCTACAAACTTGTTAATTTGCGAGCACACATATTATAATGCACTCTCGTGCGACCGGAAACTGCGTAGGTGTGTGCGCGCGTGCATTCTGCCGTGCACAAAGCCTAGACAAGTGCAGTGCATGCAGAACACATAAACTACTGCAGTTAAATTATTATCCCTAACTTCACATATTATGATTTAGGCATTTATTGTAAATTGTAATTATCACAATTTTTTATACCTTTTTGGCAAACAATTGCCAATTTTCGAGGAGTGATAAACGTACTCCAACAATAATATATACCTAAATGCATCATATTATTATAAAATAAACCGTCTCACATTTTAGGTGCATTGCATACGTTTGCGTTCGAATCTTTAATGCATATTTTTAGCTTTTTAGGTATCATGCTATATTTAGTCTTGTATTTTCTTCTCTTTTGGTCTTAACTTAAATATGGAAGGAAGCTGGTAGAGTTAATGTATGCTAAAGTTAAAGTCGTATTTTGATTGCAATTATGACGTTAAAAATTCTCGAAGGGTAAATCCTTTACTTCCTCTTGTATAAATAGCAATGCTCAACAGTTTGTAAGATCACTCGAGTTCACTCGTTTCCTCAGTTTACACTTGTTTCCCCTTTTTTCCTTATATTTTTTTTCGTTTCCTTCGGATTTCCTTGTCCGCTTCTCATTTTCAAAATGATTAAGTTGGTGAGTGGAGCTACTGAAAAATATACAAAAAAAATATTTTAGTGTTTTCGTGTGAAAATTATTATAAAACTAAATCTTTTGGAATTGTAGTTGTTGGCTCTTGCTGTCTTCATCGCTGTCGCGTATGCTGGTCATCACGGACACGGTGGTTATGGAGGAGGACTCGGTGGAGGTATTGGAGGAGGTGGTATTGGAGGTGGTGGTATTGGAGGAGGTCATGGTGGACACCACCACAAGGGATGGGGAGGCTGGGGACCAAAATACCACGGGTAAGAAAAGTATACATTTTGCAAAGGAAAAACCAAACTTGTAGACATGGACATATTTTTTACTGAATATCTTGAATATTTTTTTTCGTGCAGATGGGCTGAAGTGAGCCACTGGCAAAACCCATGGGCTTACCAATACGGAGTCAAGGAGCACGGCAAGCATTACGCCAAGCAAGTCTGGGTCGGACAGGAATTCAAGGGATGGGGTGGTCACCAGGGCTAAATATGGATATCCATCGTCTTTCTAGGAAGTTTTACTTACGTTTCCCCCACCGCCTTTCCTTTGGCTTTATATCAATCCTAGAGAACTTTTTTCATCAATGCATAACATCATCTCCCGTTCTAGTCGCTTCCATCTATATTTTATACTATTTACAAATCTCTACCTCTCCTGTTAACTCTCTTGAAACTACAAAAAAAGAGATCAATAAAATAGCTTCGAGCTAAAGAAAAGAATTCTCGAAAACTCCAAACTTGCTGATTTATTTTTATACACTGAAAATTTTGACAGACTCCAAAGGAAAATCTACAAACATGCTCATTTTTTGTAGTCTGATTTCTTGTTTTTCTCAAGACGCCCATCATCCTCATCATCTGTAGCTGCTCCGTCCACCAACCTGAATGAGGAGGTCGTTGGAACCGTTGATGGAAGCGAGGGTTCATTCATTACTGAAATGATGTCATTCTCCCTCGCAGATTCACAAACCGTGTTCACTTCCTGTCGGAGTTTTGTATTTTGTGTAGTGACTCCGTCCAAGTGACCCTTGATTTGGTCCACTTCCCGCAGCTTTGCGCTCAGTTCGTGGTTCAGTGCCTTCTTTTCAGCTTCCAAGTCGGCGAGTTGGGATGCGAGGAGTTTGCACTCTGTCGATTTCCGACGCTTGTCTCCGTCTACTTGTTTACTGGGAACCCCTTCTCTTCCCCCACCTCCAAATCCGGCGCTCGCAATTCCAGTACTACCTCCATATCCCGCACTTGTGATTCCCGCACTTCCTCCATATCCGGCACCAGCAATTCCAGCACCTCCTCCATACCCGGCAGCTGCAATTGCAGTACTTCCTCCATATCCGGCTCCTGCAATTGCAGTGCTTCCTCCGTATCCGGAACTAGCGATTCCAGTACTTCCTCCATACCCTGCACCTGCAATTCCACCTCCACCTCCGACTCCATTACCGGCTCCTGGTATGTACCTGTTAGAACTAGTTGTTGGAGGGGGCTGAGAAGAAGTATATTGACCAGGGTTGTAATAGTTATCTTGTTTAGGCCACGGGACAGATGTCCCTGCTCCAGCGCCCTTAGAAAATTCCCAGTCAGATGACGCAGGACCGATCTGACAAGTAGATGCCATATTCTTCAGTTCATCCAGTTGTTTTGTTCGATCGGCAGCTCTGCTCTGAAGTTCTTCCATTTCTGTATGAAGCATTCTTGTCCTATTCTCCATCATGAAGAACTCGTTAACTTGTTTCTCAAGTTGCTTGATTCTTTCTTGGAGGAGGATATTATCTTCCTGGAAATGGGTTATCAAAAAACCCATTGGGGCATTGTGAAACAGTTAAAAAGAGATACGTGGAAATTCTGTTATAAATGCAAACCTCCAATTGGCCTGTGAGAGCTAGACACTTCTTCTCATGTTCAAGTATACATTGTCCCTTCCTGGACATCTGCAAGTATAATTAAAGTATGCAAATTAAAAATCTTTACAACAGTCTGTGATTTTATTTGATTTGGTTCTTACAACAGAACATTCCGCAGCACATTTTCTCGCTTGTTCCTCCAACTCCACCTGGTATTTCCTCTCAACATCATACAACTGCCTCCTCAAGTTAGCTAACTCGGCTTCCATATTCGCCCGATCTGCGAGGATACCATCCAATCTCTTGGTGAGGTCCTCGACTTGTCTCTTCAGACCATCTCTTTCTGCCTCAAGGGAAGCAAGCAATCTCTTGAGTTCGGCAAGCTCGTCATTTCTCTTCCGCAGTTCCTCCATCAGCTCTGCTATTCGGTCACTTTTGTGAACCAAGTCTGCCTGAAGCTCCTCAATTTTGGCATTTCTATTCTTCAAATCCGCCATCAGATCCTGCTCGCGAAGATTTTCTTTCTCGGCCTTTTCTCGAAGCTGAGCTACTTCGACACGCAGGTTCCCGTTCTCATCCCTGAGCTTGGCAAGTTCCGCCAGTAAATCATCAATTCTTTTCAACGCATCTTCCAGTTCTTTGGTGAGTCGGGCTTTCTCAGCTTCCAGAGCGTTAACTTGTGCTTGCAACGTCAGACATTGTTCTGATTTTCGCCGTTTCTCTTCCAACATTTGAGCGTGCATTGCTTCCAGTTGGTCCGCTTTCAGGGAAAGGGCTGCCAAACCTTCTAGTTTCTTCTTGAGCTCTTCGTTCTCTCTTTCTAATTCCATGGCTCGTTTTCGGAGAGCTTCAATGTCTTCCAAGTTACGAAGAGATTGGGATTCGAGGACGCCTAGCTTTTCTCTCAATTCTCTATTTTCAGTCTGCAAGAAAAGTAAAATGCATATAATCCAATTTATACCTACAACTATCCTGGAATCAGATTTCGAATCAGTTTTAATGAAAACAGGAATTTATACGTCATCTGGTTCAGGGATCTCGCAAACAGGAGGCTCCACATTTCGCAGCTCTTCCAGCTCTCCCATCAACTGTGCAATCCTTTTCTATAAAATTCAGACAAAAAAGAACCCTTCAAGCTTGAACAAAATTAACTTCTTATTGAAAATATTTCTATTTAATTATACCCTCAATGCATCCATTTCAGCAACTTCAGCTTCCAACTCCCTAATTCTCTTTTCCATCTCGCCAAACGCCTGCAGCTGGTCTTCAAGCTCGTTAATGCGATTTTGCAGATCTTTGATTTGTTGCTGAAGACAAAAAAAATTCACGTTGTGAAAAGCAATAGCGTATAAAGATGATTTTGGTCATCAAGTCGTAAAGTACCTCAAATCCGGCCGTGATAACGCTACACCTTTTCTCATGCTGAATAATATGCTTCTCCTTATCACCTTCCTTCAGATGAGAAAATGCATGCCATTACTAAAGCATGCATTAATACACTTTAAAATATAAACTAATATTTCATGAAAAATCTTTACGGAGCTTTTCCTCTGTGACTTCTCTGAACCAGATGAATCTCTGTTCTGATTTGCCGGAGGTGGTGGCTTTTCCGCTTCTGTAGAGTTTCGGATGAGCGGAGGGGGAACCTCTTGAGCAATTGACGCCGCCCTCGTTTCCGCTTTCGCTTGCATCGATTCCCGATTCGCTTGCAGCGATTCCCGATTCGATTGCAGCGATTCCCGTTTAGATTGTGGTGACTCTTTATTCGATTGCAGCGATTCGCGTTTGTCTTGCGCCGATTCCCTATTCGATTTCAGCGAATCACGTTTCGCTTGTATCGATTCCTTTTTAGTTTGCACCACTGGCTTCTCCAACTTTTGTCCCACATCAGGTTCAAGATTTTGATATGCTTCACCAGCCACTTCTTCCTCGATAATTTGCTCGATTTCGACTCGCTCTTCTACGTAGGGCCCTCCCTCTGTAACTGCAACTTTCTCTTGCTCCGCTTTCAAACGCTGAAGCTCCGCAAGTTGCTTTCGAAGTTGTTCCAGCTCAGCTTCCAGACTTCCTTTTGCACGACTGCTTTCCAGCTCTTGGATTCGTTTCCGTAAACTCATGTTCTCATCCTCGACACTCCCTCCAGTGGGTTTCATTAGCTCCAATTGCTTAAGAAGCTCTTCAATCCTTCTTCTCAACTCCTCATTTTCCACCTCCAACAATCCAGCCTTCTGCTTGAAAGCTTCCATTAGCTCGCCTTCCCGTATGAAGTCGAGAATTTCTTCTTCCTGCAAAAATATCGACAAGTTGATAACTATTTCTGGAAAAGTATGGGAGGCATATACAATTCATTTTCATATTTACCGTAAACTTTTTGGCAGTGTCAATTGATTCCGTCAAGTCTTTAATCTTATCCAGCAACTTTTGTGTGTCTTCATGAACTTCCAGAGTTTCCAGCGCTCGTACATCCTCGTCCAAGTCGTCCCCGTCCCGGTCAACATACACTTCAACGCCGATGTCTCCACCAACCTCGGTTTCTCCAATCTGAGGACCTTTACTTGTTCTTCTCTCCTGATTTTTAGCTCCTCCCCCTGATGCAACTTTTAGATTTTTCCCACCTGAACTCACTTGCTTTTGTTGCGTCTTCTTCCCTTCATTACGCGTGTCTTCTGCGGCGTCTTCCGAGGAAAGAATCACGCCTAAGTTCGTGTGTGGCTCAGAGAAGAATATTGAGCCTCTCGATTGGTTTCGAATTGCTTTTCGAACCACTTCAGTTTTCATCTTTCAAATCCAAATAATAAATGCTGTTAAAGACCACATCATATTCCGATTACAATTACAATCAATATTATTTTTATTTAATGTCACACCATGTGTTGTAAATCACGATTCTCGGAGTGCGCCTTCTCCAGTTCCGCGTCAAGCAGGTCCCGTTCCAGTTGGGTGGTCTCAATTTGTTTGTACACTTCGTCTTTCGACTCATAACTTGCTTGTTGCTATCAACTCAGAAGAAATATTAGAACATAAATGGTCTTCCTTCAGATACATTTTAAACCGAATTATCTTTAATTTTTAATGTTCAAATGTTCAACCTGATAACGACACGCAGTCTCCAGCTCACGTTTCAAGTTTTGAATTTCTTTCTGCAATTGACATGTCACACAAGTTAAAGATGTAACTGCTTCTTATCTTTGAAATTGTAACGAGTAGAGTTTGAAGCTCACCTCATACGCACACAATCTTGACTTCATTGGAGCAATAATTTCCTTTTCCATAGCGCACTTGAATTCCTGAATGACGACCTTCTTCGTTCGCCGAATCTCCTCTTCGTAGTACTGCTTCAACTTGAACTTTTCCTTGTCGCAGAAGCATCTTGCCGCACCCACCAACCGGTCCACTTCAGCCTCAACGTTGATTTTGGGTGACTGCTGAATCGCCTGGGAAAAGCGGGCGCGCAGCTGGTTCATCGCGGTGTCCCCATTGTTGTCGTTATTGTTGACGGCGTCTGGTTTTCCAGGGCATGGAACGCACCCCGCACCCCCACCGCTGCTATTTACATTGTACTGCCGTTGGCCTGCTCCTTGTGTGGCTCGTGTGCCGTTAAATGGTCTTCTGCATTCTTTTGGTTTCCCACTCATGTCATAGGTATTATGCTACCGTTTAGGTTAATGTGGAAATTATAATGAGCATGATCTGGTATGAGGCAGAGCTAATAATTGTGTCCACGATAAGGAAATCATTTTACGATCTCAGAATAATTAAATAAACTATTGTTGGGAGTCGTCTGTGATTCCCTTACAAAATTGTCCATCCAAGACATATTTCCTGATTTTTATATGCGCCATTCTCTCCAAAAACCTTTATCCGGAATCTGGAACATCTTCTGGAACATGGTGTTTCGTGTGTTTCCAAGCAAATATACGAAACTTCACAAACGTTATACATATTCGGCTATGGAATAGATCAAGGTATCTCGGTAAGCTTGAGTAGAAATTGACCGTCGGGATACTTTGCTACAAACTAATAATAATAATAGTAATAATAATGATTTGCGTTGAGTATATGAGCAAATAAGTTTCAGAACTTTCCCCCTAAAGGAACGGCGTCTTTAATGATTCTTGGCTGCCTGCATTGCACATCAGGAGAACAATGGGAGAGGAATATCCAACGCAAGAAGATTTGTGCCGAGCATTTTGTTCTGGATCAGAATAGTAAATGCGAAGTTTAATAATATTTAAAAAAAAAATCAAACTGATAGCAGCAATATATTTTTTTTATCTATGTTTAATCTAATTTAAATGGTTTCGAAATTTCTAGCGGTCGTCCATATTGTCGTCGGGATTACAAAGATGATCCTGGAAAATTGAAAGCTTGCTTCAGAGCATGTAGGGAATGCACATATGGCTCAGGAGTATATTCTAATAATTGCGACTTGTAAGCAAATTCTAGTCGATTTACAACAAATTCTTTAATATGCGATAAAAATTTTTAGTATCATTTGCTAATTGACTGGTTCTGAAAATGGTGCATGTATTTAGTTACTGCTCCGCTCATGACCACGACGAACAAGAATCAACGACACGTATGATTCCCCCTCTTTCTACTGGGGAATTGTGTTTATTTTTATTTGCATTTTTATTGCCTTTCATTGTTTGTGGATGCTGTATTCTTGGCATCGGGATAGGCATATATTTTTGTATGAAAAGTCTATCAGGAGGCAAGATAACATAAAACAACTATAATTATAATTTGTGTTGGCAAGCTTTAACTGTATTCAGTCAATTGATCTTTAAACATTGCCGCAAACAGATAGAGCAGGACAACAACAGCCTTATTTATTCTACAATCAAATGCCTCAAAATGCCATTGGAACCAATGACCCACTGAACTCATCATTCAATTTAACTTCCTCAAACCAGTATGGGAATTACAACTATCCGACAAATACCTATCCATATAACATGGCAAGTGGAAGTGGATATCCGAATACAGCAATGAATCCTAATGCTCCTACAAATTTAGCCATAATGTGATAGATTTTACACTTTGGGAAAAATTCGTGATGATTTTTACTTGAGCAACAAAAATGTTGATGTAATCACACTTATCCATTATCGAAAGTTAATATGTAACTGTAAAATGAGAAACTAAAGAGCGAGTCGACTTTGAACATTCATCTACCCTTTTCTTTTCATGCATTATATTCTGTATGCATATATGAACTGAAAGTGAAAGCAACCACCATCTGCAACTGTCACCTCCTGGAAATTATTGAGTTTGGCAAGCTTCCTTCCATTTTCCCTTGAGTACACGCTTAGGTTGCTTGAGTAGAAATTGACCGTCGAGACACCTTGGAATTGATGCAATAATTTTTGGCGCTGTCTCAAAATGGTTATCGGAAGGTAGTAGAACCATTTCAAATTAAGTTTTCAAATACCATACATTTTTTTATTACTCAACAAATGCAAGACATCGTGAATAAAATGAGTACATAATACACACGTTACCATTCAATTCTCCAATACAATAAATTATTATCATGAGTTTACCGCAATCCCACTTATTTTGTTCCAATTTTTCCTCTAAACACTTAATTAAAATCTCAAAATCAGACATGAATATTCTGCATTCAGTATGTACGCACATATTTATAGAGTAATAGTTATATTTAGTATATCCATCATTTTTTTGCAACAATTTTTTAAAATTTAGTAACAAGTTTTGAGTAGACTTTTACATTTTTTTCTCTTTTGCTTCTTTTTTGTCCAGGCACGCACTTTTGAGAGAGTGTAAAGCTTGTACTGAAAGCTTCACAGTAAAATACTCGAATGTAATTTTTCTCTAAATATTTACAATACTTCTTAAATACACATGATTTTTTAATGTCCTGAGGCAACGGTGATTTTGATTTCAAACCTGATTCGTAAATATGTGAGTTTTTTTTGCTACGTGAAAATAGTACATGCCTACACACATGAAAATCTATATTTTAAATGTATCCCATATCTGCTTCTACAAACTACCAGAAAAATCCAATTTTTCTTGTGATCATCAAATTTGTTCCGTTTGTTCGAATTGGAAGAAAAATTTCTCTCTCACTAATTTCTATAAATATTGTACAAGTTTCTATCACCTAATTAATGTACTTCAAATTTCTACATTTACAACAACGCATTTTTTTACTGAGTTTAATGAGTGCCACCATAACCGTATGTATCTTCTTAAGGCATTTTGCAAAATTCTCACATGTAACCGTAACCCTTGACCTTTGCTTGCAAAAAAAAGAATCTTTAATGATTGTAGCCTGCCCTGAACCTGAACCCAGTTAAATGTCTACATTGTTTCTCCTGATTATCTAAAAGTGTGTACATTTCTTTCTCTATTTTTTCGTGTTTCACTGTTTTCTAAGCTCACAAGTGTATCAATAATCAGCATCAAAATCCCTACATCTAAATACAGATTCTACATGAGAATTTTTTTCATCAAGTTTTATAATCTCATAAATATGAACCTTTTTTTGTCATAAATTATTATCATTTTTTAAATATTACAATCTTTTTTTCATATCTCATTAAACGTTTCTGAGTGAGTAATGAGTAAATAATTGCATTTGATGAAAGTGCATTGTTTGAAGTCAATTGTTCTTGTACCTCTAAATATCTCCCTATATCTGCTTCCTTTTTTTGGAAATGCATGTAGTCAAACGATTGTGCTGAGTAATACTTGTTGAAGATTTTTCTCTCAAATACATTGTCATTTTGTATACTTTTTTTTTGAAGAAGATTCAGTTAAGTTCAGTTAATACGATGATGAAAAATTGTTTCTGATCCTTGACCGATGATTGCATAAGACCGTTTAAAAATGAGTGTGTGAAAACTGGGCAGTATAGAGGTGGAGGTGGAAAAAGGATTTTACAGGATTCACAAGGTTTTAAAATTAGATGACATATACTTCTTTTAGAGGTGGTGAAAATAGTGACAAGATGATTGGAAAATGGTAAAAGGTTATAATATAAATGATCATGTATTTCCCCGAAACCTTTACCCTTCATCGATTGAACTTGTTGAGGGAATAGGTATAGAAATTTGTTCGTCTTCTCCGTCAATGTCAGCCTCCTCATCGTAAGCTGGAGGTGGTGGCACTGAGTCAGTTAGAAAAAAGATCAATTCCTTCAAGCAAAAATGGAAATTCGTATGACTTGGCAAAAGCAGTGGCTTACATAATTCCACAGAACGAACGGGCGAGTTCACTTGAGAATATGATGGAAGACTAGCTTTCTTTCGAGCTCTGAACGAGTTCTCCGACTTGACAGACGAGGTGGAGCCTCTCCTCTCTCCAAACGGGTTTGGAGGTACTTGAAGGGAGTTAACTGTCGCCACGAGGTTCTCTACTGGCTCTCTTGTTGTGCCGATGATGAAGGGAGCGGTGCCTTTAATTGTCCCGTGATTTTCGACGTTAACCTTAAACTGGATGATGGAAGCATAAAATTGATGGTTTAGAACTGGAGTAAGAAATTATGTGATTTTTGGAATTAGCTTTAATATGTTACCTGAATAGCATATTTCACTTCATAAGCATCATTAATAGAATATGAAGGCAGCTGCCTCTTCGGAATAGTTAACATTCCCTTCCAACAAGTGTCCGCCTCCGGATTCCCCTCGAACAACTCGACATTATCAATCCGCCCACAAGTGCTCAACTTCGTCCCGTCCACATTGTACGTGACCTTTTGAGCGATGAACACAGTGATGGAGAGCGGAATGCAGCCAGGATTCCGCACCACCATCGTGAATGGCACTGTTTCCTCCGGAAGATATGCCCCACTGTCCAAAATCAATATCGCGACAACGGAAGCACTCGCGTCGAGCAAGCCCCTCTTAATCTTGAGGGGCTTCAAGGCTTCCACATTTTCAATACTAAGATTGTGATATCCGTCAAAGTCGAGAGTTTTCTCCGCGATTTGTACATACCGGTCGTAAATTGACCTGATGTAGGCAACCACTTTGTACGTGAGACAGCCATAAGCACTTTTAAAGGGAGCTGGGAGCGTTTCTCCTGACATGGAGAGGAGGAAGAGGAAGTTCTCTGACATTTCTGGGCTTCTCTCTGGCATAATGACGACGATCAAATCCTGTCCCTCTGGGACAGGGGGAACGACATCGTGGCGGATTGGCGACAGTTGGTCACCGCTCCGTTCTATCGTCACCGTGTTCTCCAAAATGCATGTCCGCTTCCGGTAGACAGTGCGCCCATTTTGGCTGCCAAACTTGAGATACAACTCTGCCTCCAGTTGCACATGTATCCCTTTTCAAATGAATGAAATGTATGAGTACAAATAGATTTATGTGTGGACATTTTTCTCGAAACCCATTTTGACTGTTTAGTTTGATTTATTTATGTAACAACCTGTAAATTTGAGCATGAACCTCGTCTCAATACACAGCCTTCCTCTCAATTTGGCATACGGTCGAAGCGTGCAATTCTCGAGGAAAAGTGTCCCGTCGAAATTAGCTCCAAAATGTTGCACCTTCCCTGGTTTCGTGTCCCCTTTCGGAATTCTCACACCACGAAGCCAAGACGCAAGTGCCATAATTAAAAGTGTCAAAAATGTCAGGTTTACTTGAGTGAATTATAAGGTGCTTATTATGAAACAAAAAGAATGAGGTAAAAATATTGATATTTTTATTTTTATATCCTGCCCTCGCCAAATGACAGGGTTTAACAGGAAGAGAAAGCAACTGAAAATGTGAAAAAAGTACAACTGAAATTAGGGAAAGGAAAAAGGTCCCCTCGAATTAAATTTATTAGTCCAACTGTGTGAAATATATGTTAAATTAAGACAAGAATCTACATGCTTGTGTGTTCAAAAAGAGTAACTAGTCTGTCCAGTTCCAAGTCGGGTCGAGTCTGGCGACAACAAAAAATATATACGTCCGCCCTCCTGTTGGATGAGAAATGAAAGTGAAAGCAGAAATTTATGAGGGTGATATGGTGGATAATATGGCATGAACATTCGTGTCCGAAATAGCATTTCGCATCATCTTGTTCGTGGATATATAGAATACATAATATGCATTTGCCTGGATTCTGGATGGCGTGTACCATGCCACGCCACCAGGGAGAAAGTAAACACGCATAATAAGCAGTTTCTGGACAGAATACGGCAAAATTGTTCCACTTTTTCTTTCTTTCGCATGGTATATTGTGGATCGATATCCTGTGGTATCACAGTAGGAGTCAGACCCACGCTGAAATATACATTGCCCGTCACATGCTTTTTCCTCCAGTTTTGTGAAGGGGAAAAGGAGATAAAAAAGCTGCTGGAGAGCTTTTACAAATAGGTTGGATGGATGGGGAAGATTTATATGCACGTGCTCGATCACAGTCGGCATCATCCGATCCGACATATATCTCATTTTGCGTATGAATTATAGTAGAAGCTTCACACTTTGTTAAATTGAGCTAGGCAAGCGCAACAATCAAATGTGAAAATATAATTTGGAGAATGTTGCGATTTTTATCAAATCTTAAAAATAAATACAAAAGTAAATAACGGGTTCTAGTTGGACCAGCAAATAATTTGTCATGCGAGGCTTCTTTTTATTCTTTTGCCTCATTTTCATGTCTTTAGAACTGATTAAGAGCTGAGGAGTGTATGGATAATCATTGCAGAGGGTCCGCCGAAGGTTCCTTCTTGTTCCTTCTCTTTTCTCTGTTTGCAAGTATGATTCAGCGGAAGCGCATGGAAACAAGCCTCCTCAAGTTCGGAATTTACTGAAGTCAAACGCTCGTGAGAGAGTGGACCTGTCGAAGGGGTTATTCTCCGATATATGATTCGACAGCAGATGGACCGCATATTACTGATATACAATATGAACTTTACTTTACTTGAATATTTATTATGAGGAGTTGCACAAATAGTCCAATTCGCTAAATAAATTTCGGATTGCAATTGTAATGTCGTCTAGAAATAGAGGTATGCTATAGATATTACGGCTTAACAAATCGAAGCTATATAACCACAAATCTGCATGTAAAACATAGTTGAATGGGAAATGGGATGTAATAATTCGTAGTTCCTTTTTTCAAAGATGGAAAGAACTTTCAAAGCTCTCTCGGCATCCAACCGGAAAGTCTTTCAGTGCTGCACCTCTGCACTTCTTCGGCACTCCCTGAAATGTATCAAACACAAACTTCGTAACCCCAGATCGCCCACAAAGTGCTTTCATGATTTAACTTATTTATTTAATTAATTGCATTTAGAAAGCCCAAGAGCGCCCTGAGTAAAGGGAGTCGTCGTGGCTTCTCTGCCTGTTCCAACTCGGCTACCACCGAACTTTCTGATCAAAGTGAAGAAATATGTGACTCTCTGTCGGACGACGAGCAGACCACCTTGTATTTGGGGAGTGTCCCAAATCTTTCATTGCCAACCTTTTATGAAGATGAGGAAAACCCTGTGACAGTGAAGATCACCTGCAGAAAATGTCTCGACATGGAGAGCATCCTGCGAAATTTCACGGAAATGCACCTGAAAGCATTTTCAACTTGCAAAGAGAAGAGGGAACGCTTTTGGGAGGTTTTGGCATAATCGTTCATCAATTGATGCACTCGAACTAAATTTCTGTATTTAAATTCCATAATTATCTTAATTATGCCACAATGTGCATTACAGTATCTTGCCCATTGGAACAAAAAACTGGAGGAGAATTTGGAACAGATAAAATCCCATCTGATTGGAGAGTTCATTGCACACATTGACCAAGCACCACTTGCTGACTTCAAAGTGGACCACGATTTCAGAACCCAATTTAACCACTACCGTCTCCTATTCACGCACATGAAATCCATGGAAAATAGATTTTTGCAGAGGAAGACCCAACTGGAGTGCCCAACCTTTGACAGCCACAGTCTTCAAATGAGCGACAAGGTTTTGAGAGATCTTCAAGCAAAAATTACCTCAGCAAGTTTGGTTCTTGAGCAACTCGAGCATAAAGTGCGCTCTATAGCGAATAGTTGGGACAGTGCTCGAGCAGCCACGAACCCGTATGGTTTCCGCCAAGCTATTTTCACAAAAGAGGACTACATTTTCAACCGACTTTCAAATATTTTCACTGTAAGTCCAATTTAATCTAGTGTTTTAGAGGATTCGAAATAATGAATCATTCAAGGTTTTAATTGTTTTCTCTAAATTCAGTGTATCGACTTCCTTCAAAATGAGAGACAGTTTTATGAAACGAAAGCAGAACAAGATTTAAAGACTGTGAAAAGGAAGTTTTTGCCCCCGCTCCAGTTGAAACCTCGTCAAGAAGAGAATCCCTTCCCCAAACCGTGCAATATCAAGCGTCGCCCTCAAAACTCTGTGAAGAGGAAGCTTCCTTCAGCGATTGCACACTTTTATCCCTTTGCAAAAACTGAGTATATGGATGACATTCATGCCTCCTGGTTCAGAACGTTCCTCAAACCAGAGGATATCCGGAAGGAAATTGGGAAGCAGCGGGATACAAACATGAGAGTGCTCACTGACATTGAGCAGCTTAAGACTGAAATTCATCAGTTGGAAACGCAATTGAAGGTGAAGGAGTATGTGGAACAGTGTGTCAAGACGGATCCAGATCAGGGGACTACGTTTCCAGAAAAGAGGACGGAAAGTGCTCCAGGCTTTCTTGACTTTAATTCGTTGTTTAAGTAAATATCTTCAATCTAAAATCACAATCCGTGTTATATTTTATGGAGTAAACTCGATATATAGGGTAATTATTGCGTTCCGTGGCTATCATTCAATTTATTTGCACCCTTTGCAACAACACCTCGTTTAGTATTATGTATTCCTAGAACGAACTATTGATACCATGGAATATGCTGGTTTTCCATTACGAAATCAAGTACAAACTCCATTTTCGTGAAATATTTATATTTTTGTGTGGGATTACAAACTCGTTTTGGAGATAGAAAATTCCTCCAGAAAATTGTCCTCGCCCCGATAGTTGATTTTCACAGCCTATTCCCGTACAAGATTTGATATATTGTATTCCGGTTAAAGAGCTCGTTCAGTATGAACTCATTAATTTCACCCGCTGGAGAGACCTCTGAATTGTCCCGAGTTGACACCGAGGTGGGTTTCGATTTCGAGGTATCAGAACAGAAGATACTTCCGCTATTAATTCAAAATAACCTTTAACTTTCCAAACTTACATAGAGTACTTTTAACTGAACAAATTTTCCTTTGCGATTATTAAGATAATTACACAAATTCTCCGTCATCTGTGTCTGGGCGACCTGAAGCAAGTGCGGTTGGCTAACAGTACGTTCAACAACCTGATCCTGTGTCAGCCTGAACTGTTCTGGGAGAAATGCATGTTACGCGTGAAGGTTCCTTCATCATCCTCAGAACAAGCGATGAAACAAAAGTGGGCACGAATCCGACTCCGCAATCTTATAACTGCGAACCACTGTCCCAACTTCCACTTTCTGGAAACCAACCTTCGCTCACCTGGAGCGATAGAATTCTTTCAAAGCTCCATCAGACAACAAATCAAACTTCTGAAGATCACAAAGTGTGCAGTCTCCAGCGAGGTACTCCTCCACATGCTGGCATGCTGCTCAAGAAATTTGGAACAGTTGGAGATTCTTGACTTGTCACAATTCATCGTGTCCCCAGACAATGGCTATCTAAATCCCAGATCTCATTCTGGACCTTGCTTGCATTCCCTCCGAGTGTTAATCCTGGACAATGGAGCTGGAATAAGTGAGGATTCGAAAGGTCTTGAATTGTCGCGGTCCTTTCTCTGGGATATCCTCAATAGAACCCTCAACATGGAAGAAATCTCCCTTAGAGGCTTCAACTCGGGAACGTGCAAGAATCTCACAAAGGTTTTCACTTCAATTCACGCTGGAGCTTATCAGAGCGTTTCTTCCTTTGAGCTGTCATGCATTGTTGAGGACAATTTGAGCTTTGATGAGCAGTATGAATTTCTTCGTGATTTCGAATGGATTCGAATGCCATCATTGACAAGTTTGAAGATCCGCTTTAGCAAGTTGCATTCTAGTGTTGAGAATGGACGATGTGAGCTCATGAACGAGCTGTCACTCAGTTTAGCAACTCTGCTTGAGCGAGCTGCGGACTCCATACAAGTTCTCGAACTTGTTAACTGTCCTGTGACAAATGGAGTTTTCCGGATGGGCACAAATTCCCTTCGGAGCCTTTCCAACGTTAACACTCGGGGAACCTTCATTACGAATTTAGAGCAAGAGGCAAATTGCTCATTGTTCGACCTCCGAGCTTCAACAGTGAGTTTACCAAAGAAGAAGAAGGAGCGGAAGTCATGTCCATTCTGTGCGAGAAGTGTAACCACTCTCGACTCTCCAACTACAAGTTTCGACAACGATCTTTTGGATCCAGAATTGTCGCTACTGACCCGCTTTGAAACCTACAAAATGGGATGCGCAGTGTTCGTGGCTACAATTCTCATTCATAAGGTCATGATGTATTGCTTTGGGAGTGGCACTGGTTATGGTTGGGAGAATTTGGAAATTTATGTGTTTGCTGCGGTCATCTTTTGGATTCTGAAGAGTTCGGACATTGGCCAGCTGTGGACATCTCATTTCTCTTATCGTTAGTTTATTTCAAAAATATATATACCTAAAACTTCTGAGCTGTTCAAATTGTAATTAAAATCACATTAATCTTATACCAAAAGCTCCCAAATAAATAGGTTTACACGCTGTTGTTTGATTTAAAACTGCAATAATCACAAATGTCTCGGCCTTGCTTCTTTTAATGAATTATTTCTTCGTAAATTGAAGCTTACTGAAGTTATTGGCGCCCATGATATTGGATATGATAAGCATATAGGTAGGATGCCGCAGTAATCCTATAAATCACTATCCAAGAAATTGACAGACTGCTCGTTAAAACACTTTTTTAAAAGTGTACTTCGATAATTCAAGTCATTATATTCCAATGAGCCATCGGTTTAGAGTTTATAATAGTACCAGCGTAGTATAATTTGTCAAAAACCAGATATTATAGTCCTAGCCCGTGCTTATATCTAATATCATGGATTTCTCTGCGACACGAACTTTAATATAATTTTCTTTAGATTAAAGTTTGGGGTTAAATATTTAACCATGCAAAAAAGCTGTCGTGTGGAGAGTAGTGAAGAAATTGCCTCGAAATACCGAGTACTGCGAGCTCCGATTCTAAATTGCTGGTGGGAGGGGTTCTTCTCATTAATGTCACAAAGTCACAACCCTCATTTCATTCTTCCCAGGAAATCGCTCTATCGAAATGGCTTCAATCATTCTTAAGTTATTAAATCTGTATGCCAGTACTACGTAGGTAGGTATGTGTAAAAAATAAGGAATCTAACGATTAGAGAGTTGACCCAACGAGAAAAACATATTTACTGTAGGATTTTTTAATCGAATTCTCCGGATTTTATATGAAAATGATATACACACTCACACCAACTTCCAATTTTCACTTCGCTAGCTACCCATGACGGACGTATATATGCATATCAGAGTGTGTGCTACATTTCATGATATCGTGTTCTTCCTTATTCAATCAACAACAAGTTTACAATTTGACTTATAGCGAAACTGAGGAAGGCCAGAGGAGACAACTCATCAATGAAATTCACGCTTCCAAGTTTGATCCGCAGTGGTAGACAAGACTTGAAAAATCGTCTTATCAATGGGTCCTTTCCAATCTGGAATCTATTTCGTAGCCGCTCCAGCACATTTCTTGATGTAACATGGACTCGTCCTGCTGACCCAATCACGAAGACCACACAAAAGCTGGAATCGACTCCGACCGTGATGAAATGAAACCACTGCATTGCATTCAAATGATGATGTTGTTTGATGCAACTGTAGAAGCTCATGATCATCAAAGAATTGCACACGAAAAGTAAATTAGCCAGAAGAAATGACTGGAATATGCTATTAAAGACGTTTGCAATTAGTTGGATCTCGCGAAATATGTGCACGCTTCTTCGCAATCGTTCTTTTTTCTGGATGCTCGATCGTAGTAACTGGTTCAGATGTCTTTCGTACAGGCGCGTATAAGACTTGAGACATTGGGAGGTGATCATCAAGCCGTTGGTAAAACAGTAGCTTGCATTCCCAGCAAATGTTGCCCACGCTCTGATGTTTAGTATGAACACGATGACTGTAAATATACTGGAAGCGAGTTGCTGCTGCGTATCGTCAGCTTTGTTGGAGTGGCATTGCTCGTAGAAGAGAAAGTACGCTGGAGTCACTGGCAGTCGACATCTTTCAGTCCAGAAATACACTGATCCGAAAAGGGGAATGAGAAAGCTGCTCTGAAGGTACTGATGCATGAGTCCCGTCATCACTTTATCAGTGAAAGATGGATTTGGTGTCCAGCCGTTTCCTGAGAAAATATGTGACTTCAATATGCCTTTGTATTTTTACGAATAAATGTAGCTCTTACGTTGAGACTGCCACACTTACCATTGTAACGAGTTTCAAATTGAATCAACGACTGGAGCAAGTAGTCCATCATGCCATAATGTGTTGTGAGTCCAAACTGCTGGCTAAATCCAGCCATCATAAGGGGAACAAGGAAGGTGCTTTCCCGTTTTGTGAAAGTATCCAGATGAACCTTTGTCCTCACGGACTTGATCCGGGTTGTGATAAGAAACTGTGTAATCATTTGAACAATATAGAAAAGTGACAGGAGAAAGTTGATCTTGTAGAGGATTCTATCCTTTCTGGAAAGTTTGGTCAACTTGCGAGATTTTTCATCCCAATTGTATGGGGTGCACCGGAGAAAGTGTGAAACTTTAGCTTGTTTCGAATAAATTTTCATAGCATTTCCGGAGAGCAACATGTCAGTATTGTCGCAGCAATAACCAATACCTTACCAATGCCAACTGAAAAGAATCTGAGTGATTGTTTTGATAGGACAAATGTATTTCTTAAGGAAACGCGGTTGTCATTCATATACGAGTATTATGACAAAATCTATCCTACTGGACAATAATTTTACTCACTTTCTCCAGTTGTAAAGTGTCCGTCAATGGTTGATTCACGGAAAATGAACCGGCTATATATAAGTTCTCCGACAAAAGTAGAGTAATGCTCCCCTATTGAACTTTAATTATGTCGAAGTCCTTTCATCCTTGGTACTTATTATGCACGTGTATGCAATATATCTGATATTCTAAAGACATAAAAGGGACACGCGAATATTTTCAAACTGGCAATGACGAATCATTTCAAATCTTGATAGCGAATAGATATCAAATTTGGATTAGAATTTGGGAAAACAAAGAATTTACGCGAGATTAACTGCACGAAATGTGGCGAGTGTTCATGTAAAACATGGTTAACAATGCACAATGGTGAGTAGACACGGAAATTGTACTTTTTAATGATGTATGTAACTTAAAAGTACAATCAACAGTGGTGTATCGATCAATGTCACATCCATTTTCATTTTTAAGCCAACTTCAAGGTGTACATGTCTACTTCTGACACAAAAATTACGACACACTTTCCTTAAAATCAAAAACGAGTAAAAAGAAAGTAAACTTTTTTATGTCAAAGTTGTTTACCTCGCCTCGGTTTAAATCAACTTGATCGTCTGGATAAGTGCTGACGTAGGTGGGTTAAACTAACAGAGACTATAAATTACGTACATTAATTATTACGTACACGCACAAGCGTATATTTTGAACTTATCATAACAATTTAAGTTAACTGGAGTATTACGCATGGACGACACCACACAAAGTTTTGCAACTATACTCTATATGGTTATATATATAAATATACGCTATATATATATAACAGCTTAGGAAAAATGAATTACAACAATGGACGCCAAAAATTCTGTGAATTAAATAACAAGAATTTTTGACACAATTTCAAATAACGAAGCTGCCGTGGGTCAGCAGAATGTTCGAACCGTTGCAGTTCTATCCCAGCCCGTGAAGAGTTTTCGCTGTTTCCAAGCAGTCAACCCTACAAAATCAAAAACAATAACAAATCAAGTTGCCGACATTTCTCTGAATCCGAACATTACACTTTCATAGGTTCTATGATCTTACATTGATCTGATAGGCTTCGCATATCCTTTCTGAACCAGTAAAACATTCACGGGAATGTCATTTCCAACCTCGAACAAAATGACAGCGAGTTTTGTAAAGCGATCTTCGTCATTTGCGTGCCAAACATTGTCCTTTCTGTCTAACTGTTTATTTACGACAAATGCACGAAATGTCTTGTTCACTGCATAACTCTTGAAAAATTCTACAGCGTCATCTGGCCAACAATTAACGTCTTCTGTTGTGTCTTTGTGTATTGGATGAATATCAACCAATCCACCGTTGATGGGGTAGCGATGCCAGTTGGCGAATTTTGGATGAAGCTCCCACAACGAAGTAAATGGAAAGTGAATAAGCAATAATCGATCCATGCACATTGCGTGAACATTTTCATTATAGTAGTCAATCCGGAGGACACGAATCCTCTCCCATTTCTCCGAACGCTTATCTTTAACTGCATACATTTGACCCACGAAGGGCCTTACTGAACGCTGAAAAATAATAAAGGGTAAACATCAGTACGACCTCAGTAGTTTCATATTATTATGAAATGTACTACGGCCAATAAGACACTAACCAGTTTATATTTTTCCTGGTTCTCTGGATCCCCGTAAAACGCCTGAAGGGAGTCGTCCCAGGTTTTATATCCGTCTTTTGGAGGCTCAATAATGAACTCCATGTAAAAACTATTTGGTGCGATGACTTTCGCCAAACGAACCAAGTAAATTGCATGCCTTTGCAATACGGTGCGTGGGTGGAACGGTCCATGATCTGGAGGCTCGCTTAACTTCAGGGAACGCTACGAAGTGGAAAAAACTTGCACTTTGATATGGTATGATAGAAAATGATAACATCAAATAGTATAAGACGATTTGAAGTAAATGCATATTTATTTTACCATCATTATCGGCTCGAATTGAACTGGTTGCCAGTCACCATCTACCAACGTCTCAATCACTCCGTTTTTAACCTCGGATTTGGATTTATTAGAAGGACCTGGTAGGGCAGAATTGTTGGCTTTGGTTATCATACCATCGGAAGCTGAAGCTTCATCACGATCCTCGTCAGCTGATACCATTACCGATGAGCTATTGGTTTTCTTCTCTTCCTTTTCATTCCATACCACTCCACGTTTCATTGGCTTCACTGGCTTATTATAATTTTCAAGCTGTCAAAAAAAAGTTTGCACATATTAACATTTTCCATTGCCAATTGTGGTCCAACTGACTGTGTAAACAATGCAGGAAAAACAAACAAATATATAATAACAAATATTTTACCCTAATTGTCCCACAGAAGGGAACATAGTGTGGCTTGTGTGGGGGATTATGCAACCTATCGAACCTTGCCAGGTGCTTGAGAGCCGAAGATGACATTTTGCAACCGTGTCCTTTTTATGCTTTCTCTGGAATCTGCGCTACGAAGGGTGAGGGTGAGATTCTGTGAGATTTTGAGTTGCACGCAGACGTATTTACACATCTTCTATGCATTAAAAATGCTTACATTTTGTATACATAAAAGCGATATGGGAAGTGCATATGCACAGGAGCAATAACGCAAATATGCCTAAAAATGTAAAAAAATGCATTTTATTGTAGATATCGGATATTCCAATCCAGGTTCATTCTGTATATTATTTGGGGACATGGAGTGATATATTTAATCCATGTATTTATGCACATCACTATCATCACGATGTTATGCCTAAAAATGTCGAGTACCACGGGATATACGCTGTGGCTGAGAAAATTATCAGAATTGATAGACCTCAGCAACGCCATCAACTCGGAAGAGACTGATTTTTATCTCTTTTAAACATTGAATCTCTCATACATTTTATTTTATTTGAAACTTTCGCATGTACAAAATGCCATGATAGACCTGAAAATAAACGTTTGAAATATGAATACGTGAAATGCAAAATTGCAATAAGTGCGACGGTGTGTATACGTAGAATGCAAGAGCAGAGATCTAGATATCCATCCTTTCACAATAACCCGAGATGGAAAGTTGGAATATCTCCATTCAAACCCTGGAGAGAGAGAGAGATAGCACACGCTGGAGTTCAGAGTAAATCCGGTATCCTCCCTTTCCCAGCAGTTCCCTATGTTACAATGGGGGAAATGAGCAACTCCATACTCCATGAATAAAATAAAAATCTTCGAAATACACAAAACGCACTCTCACTCCTAAATGCACAAGAAATATCTCATCCAGAAGTAATTCTGATTGTAACACAATAATTGGTCAGGGCAGGACTCCAAAGGTGACTGCCGACGTCTTCTTCCAATCTTTTGACTTGGAACCTAGACATACGAGTTTTTGCAAGTGTGCAATCTGAGGCCATTATGCGTCCCGACAGGCGTAACCGTTCCGCTGTATCGACAGCTAACAACAACTTTACCACCGAACTTTATCAGGTTTAATCAATGATCCTTTCAATTCATGCGTCTAGTATGCATTTTAATTAACGTAATAAATATCTATTGACAAGAGTATTTTTTTGTTTGCAGGCACTGTTTCCTGCAGTGTCATCGTCAAACATGATTTTCTCCCCATTCAGCATAAGTGCTGTGTTGGGAATGGTGGGGGTAGGCGCGAGGGGAGCCACTCGAGCGGAAATATTTAATACTTTGCAATTTGAAGAGGAGGACATAAAGGATGATTACATCATTGGGGAAAGTTTCAACCAGGTGGTCAGTGGATTCCAGGTGAACACAAACTTTTAAAATGTTAAATTCGAATATATTTTTTGTGCTGGCTCTGATTTCATAAATTATTGAATGTTTTTGAGTGTGTAGAATAACAAATCCTTCACGCTTCTTAATGCAAACCGAGTTTACTGCAAAACTGGATTTGAACTGAGTGAAGATTTTGTTGGAAAATTGAAAGAGTACTTTTTGGCAGACTTTGAGCAGTTGGATTTGTCGACGCAAGCGAAATGTAGAGCGGCTGCTGCGAAAATAAACGGTTGGGTTAAGTCCACCACGAACGGGAAAATCAAGGATATTGTCACCAAAGGTCATTTCATTATTATAAATGTTTTTACGTTTAGATGCGATTACGTGGAAATGATTATTGGCATAATGATCATGATCTCTGAACGACTTTTTTTCTACTTTGTAGATGACTTGGACTCTTCGACCAGTCTCATTCTTGTGAATGGAATCTACTTTCGGGGAGTCTGGGAGCACCAGTTTAGTACCTCTTTAACCGCAAAGAAGACATTTCATGTGAGCTCGAAAAAGAATGTCCAAGTTGACACGATGTACATCAAAGAGCAGTTTGCATACGGGAAATTGGATGAACTGGATGCTGAAGCTGTTGCGCTACCGTACAGAGGAGGTCGACTCAGCATGATCATCATTCTTCCGAAAAAAGTGGATGGATTATCCAAAGTTAAAGCTAGCCTTGGCAGTGTTCTCCGAGGAGGACAGAGTCTAGTTGGAGAACGTCTTGTCCCATCCCATAAGGTTCGCCTTAATTTGCCGAAGTTCAAAATTGAAGCCACAATGGGAAACCTGAAGCAAGTTTTGAAAGATGTAAGCACATGCATATTATCCAAACCACTCGGGACTCATGCTCATGGAAAATTGCACGATTTAGTAATAACTTGTATCCTTTCAGTTGGGAATGAAATCCATGTTTGACGAGGATGACGCTGACTTTAGTGGCATTGCAAACGTAAGGAATAATGACGGAGACGGAGACCTGTTTATCTCGACGATTATGCAAAAGGCATTTATTGAAGTTAAGGAAGAAGGTACGGAAGCAGCAGCCAGAACAGGTAAGTTTGTTACGATCTGCATATTAGATTTATAAGTCCGAATGTGTGTTACTCTCAACTCTAATAAAATTTAATTTATGTTCTATGCTGTCACAGTGGTAGTAGCACGTAGGAAGGGCTATGGTGGCCCAATGCCAAAGGAAACTACCATTCAATTCAAGGTGGACCATCCTTTCTACTTTCAGATAGTGGACCACAAGAATGGCGATATAGTGTTGTTCTCGGGACATTGCAGCGATCCCTCTTCACAGTAGTTTCATTCGAGTAAATCGTCTTCACAAACGAATTTGTGAAAAAATGTTGTAATCAATAAAGTTGAATAGCGCATACAATTGACTGTTTTTAGCGGATAAGAATTACTAGAGTAAGTTTATAACTAGAGTAAGTTTATGCATTATGCATTGCTGAGGACATATATCTAGCGAGTTAGGGAGAGAAATGCAGACATATTTTCGACATGGTTTCAACATCAACTTTTTTGGCCTTTCATTTGTGGTAAAAAAAATCAATTTCACGAATGTAATTTTTCTCTGTGTAAAAGAGTTTCACTTGATGTGATCATAATCATATCATTCCAGGTCACACGGGGTGCAATGAGAGATGAGACAACAAGGGGATTGGAATTAAGCCAGGGTGTCACATAAAAAGTGTGGAAGGCCGAGGGACCTAGTTGCATGACCCTTGCCACAAAATTAACAAAGCTTTAATATTTGATAAGCATCCTTTACAATTTTATTCCCACGCATCACATTTTTGTAACAAACATTTAACATTGTATACTCAACTGTAACTGTGTAACTGAGAATTTCCCCTTCCGTATAGTTTCACCATCAACCATGAATAGAAGGCACAAGAGTACTGTGATTGATTATTATTATTACTTATTATGCATTATTAATTACAAGCAGACAAGAAAATGTTGGTTGATTATTATCCACCGGCTCATTATTGAAATGGTCACTACTTCACTTCGGGTCAAGTGGGAAAGGAGGATCCCCCTGATACAGTAAGTTGCGGTAATTCTCATACAGCTTTTGGTAGAACAAGGTCTGAGTGCGCGTTCGTTCATCAGGGGTCATCTGAATATTCGTCAAAATGTCGCCAACTTTAACACTTTTATACTCCATTCCAGAAATGGCTCTCACTCATTTCTCATGTATATCCCGTATATCTCGGTGGACTTTTTAAGGTGAGAAAGTCCGACACGAAAATTCACGTGATGAGGGACTTCTCCGAGACGCCTTTGGACTACTTTGGAGACAGGATGATGTCAACAATTGCCTCAAGTTTTTCCGTATCAAGCCGCCATTGCTGTGCCGTGCTGCTGCTAAGTGCTGTGCAGTATTAGCACAGTGTATAGATTATCTAACTAACCTAATCTAGACACTGTGGTATTAGTGTCTACTGATCCCGTATACATAATTAGAGAAACAATGAAACAATATAATAAATCGTATAATTAAGCAAAGTTATTTAATTTCAAAATCTATTCTTTTGGTTGGAAGGGCTTGGACCTCAGGTTTGACCACTCTCACGGTTGGAATTTCAGTGGAGACGCAGGTCACTAATTGTAATATATTATTATGTAAGTCTCATTCTTCTCGGATGCAATGTTTGGCCAGGGTTGGGGTTGCGACACACCTGCAAATTATAAAAGAATAAGGACTTTGTCAAACAATGTTTTTGCCCTAAAAACGAAAAGCATCATTACCAAATTCGTGTATGTTGTATGTATTTCGGTCCCACACGCCCACGACACATTGTGTCACCACTACCACGACTCATGAATGACACACAGGGTCGTCCGAGGTCTAATCAACCAAATGCCCGTAAAGTTGGTGTGGATTAATTGATATTAAAATACTCCATATTTGTTTGTAAGATACTATGTAAAAGCTTGGATTGAAAAGATGTTTACGTAGTAGTGCCCAAAAAAGTAATTTTTGCAACTTGGAATATTGAAGTTTTGCTCTAAATGAAAATGTACATGTGGGACATATATATTTAGATATATGTAGAGAGGAAATCAACAACCCCCATTTAATAAATGATAGTTCAATAGCATTTTGAATATTTTGATTTATTGCACTTTAAAAATTTTCCCAGAACAATACTCATTTTACCGAATACTACATTAATTATACAGCTGGGGCTATCCAACAAAATTGTGGACTTCTCATATTTGTTCTTCGTCGGCTTCATCCTCAGTAAAACGGTTTACAAACCCGACGTACCATTCGTAACTCGCAGCAAATTTTTTGGGACCTCCAAAATTGCTGCTATAAATTTCGCGCGCCATCCTCCTAATTTCTTTTGGGGATGGTCCTTCCAGAATCCCTTCCTCGCGTCGTCTTGTCATCGTATCCCGCAACCAAGCTGATAACTGCATCTCCATTTCGACCATTTCAAGGAAGTGAGGGTTGTCCCCAGAACCGTACGTCTTTGCTTCTGGAGCGTCTTCGGCATAAGCATCTATAATGCATAATTAGAAAAGCAAAAGATTACGGATAATACAACCAACTATAGTATTCTTTGTCGAGTTAATAATAATTATTAAATGGCGCTCGCAAATAATAACTGTACTTAACTAACATATTTGATTCCACCTATTTTCCCAAGTTGTAAGTGTTGCACGTCTGACATCGAGCTGGGCTGCAGCTGCCACACCACTTAGCAGTTCATTGCCCAACTCGAGGGCCTTCTTCTTAAATTCATACGTATCGCTTCGCGACATGCTTAAACCAATTTAAGGTTTTATAATAGGTTTTAAGATAATTCGGAAGAGATATGAATGGTTGCCCTCAAATTGGTGGTTGAATCCGTTTTTTTAAATGATTAGCTGTGTGCTTGCCTGGTTTTGGTTTTATAAATCGCAACATCTTTGATGCTGAGAATATGGAGAATACATTTCCAGAACTTACTTTACTAATACAATCACACGTCAAAACTTGCATGAAATGTAAATCCATGGCATCGAACATTCAATCCTATGAGAGACAGGTCTCCTTCGGATCTGCAGACGCCTTCCCATGTTTTATCATTGTAGTTGGGAGGACTGGTTGCAGAATTTCTTTTCACTTCGTTCTTAATTATTAATGCTTTAATAATTATTAATAATTACTAATTTAATAATAATTAGAGGTTAGATGTGAATAGCGAAAGTAAGCTTAAATTGTATTTATTAGGTTAAACTAAAACTGGATGAAATGATTAAGTCTATCAATCTAATTAAGGTGGTGGTGGAGATGTGTATTTGTTGTCCAACTCTACCTGTTGGCTTTTTACCTAAATTGTGGTTTGGGAGTGGTTTTAAGTGCCCCAAAATATCATTTTGTCATATTGTTCATGAGTATGTCCGGAGAATATATGCAAGTACATATTTTTTTGTGATGCTGAGGCTTAGCAAGCAAACACATCATGAAATTTAAACAGTTGTTTAAATATTGTGACTGTTGGTTTATCGGATATTCCTATCCAGGTTCATTCTGTATATTATTTGGGGACATGCAGTGATATCATATTTAATCCATGTATTTATGCACATGTATATATTATTATGTAAGTCTCATTCTTCTTGGATGTGATGATTGGCCAGGGGTTGGGGTTGCGATTTGCGACACATCTGCAAATTATAAGAATTAGGACTTTGTTAAAAAAAATGTTTTCGCCCTAAAAACGAAAAGCATCATTACCCAATTCGTGTCTGTTTGTACAATGATTTCGGTCCCACATGCCCACGACACATTGTGTCACCACTACCACGACTCATGAATGACACACAGGGTCGTCCGAGGTCTAATCAACCAATGCCGTTGCCCGTAATGTAGGTGTGGATTAATTGATATTGAAATATTCCATATTTGTTTGTAAGATACTATGTAAAAGCTTGGATAGAAAAGATGTTTGCGTGTAGTAGGTACAGCTGTCTGTTTATATAATTTATATAAATAATTTATAACCTTTTACAATTAATGTATTGTACGTTTTTATCATTTGATTCCCAGTGATCATTCATTGCGTGACGCATGTTCCTTTAAAACATACATTTCAATTGTTATGCGTGTTCTTAAAATAAAGTTTGAACGTAGCCCATTTAACAAACATGTCCTACATAGATTGGGCATCGGTATAATTATAATCACGCTTCTTTCTTCTCATGCAGCTGGATAGCTGGAATGAGGAGTTTTACCGAGTAAAGAAATATAACTGGATTCGTGATGTGGAGGTGATTTACGGCATGTTGATAAGTGTACGCTGGAGAATCCCATGAATTTCTTACGATTAGTGAGCTTGTACTGCTTATGAAACCCCTTTCTTCAGCAGGTGTATATAGATAGAATTCCATGATTTCAGCCCATCATCATAAATTAGCTGCGATGAGTTCTTCTCCTATAAATTGCCATCGGTATGAGCAAAGCAATCTTCATTCATTAAGTTGCAGCTGCAATACTACCTGCAGTATATAACTTGGCTACAGCCTATATAAGTACGTCTATGGTTCACATGATCATCTTACTACACAAGGCTCAATTAAGCTTTTCACACAAGCTTCGAGAATCGTAACGCTTGTTTTACTACGAGAGAAACGTACCTATAACTGGTTGAGTTTTAGTAACTGAACGGAGGTGCACAAAAAGTAACGACGACTCACGCACAAAGCAAATTTTTACTTTGTTTGCGAAGAAGCCATTCAAGCCACTGACACCCACAGAAATCGAGAAATCTTGGAAATTTTCCACTGTGATACTTCTCGTTATTGTTGTTTGGGGAGGAGGAGGATCACTTTTACTCACTCATTCAAACTTTTGGTTTTGATGGACAAGTTTGAAGATTGTGTAGTTAGTTACATAGTATACAGGTTTGCGTTTGAAAAATTTGATAAAGTACAATAGTTCACGTGAGCCAGGCTGCAAAATGTTAGTGCTTCAATAAATCTTGAGCAAGATGCATCGTACATACTTGTTGCTCGTTGGTCAGGTTGTCATTGTCAGTTTCTTGGTTCATTCTTTTTTCGGCAAATTCGACTCGGAACGGAACAAATCTACGGAGCTAGACGACTCGATCCGTTCCGAAATTTGCAATTCTGTGCAGGAAATGTTGTAAACAGGAGCAGAAGGCAGGTTGTTCCAGTGCAAATAGGAGAGAGAGAACCATGTGTGAATTTTTTAACGTGACTCCCACACACAAAAGTCAAGTATAAAAACAAAGTGTTCATTCCAGGAAATCTCCCATTATTGTAAGATTATCTGTACTTGTATAATCTTGTGTTTCCCTTTCCCTGAAATTTGCTTGGATTTTCCACGGTAAGACATTCCATCATTTTACTTCTTATACTCGCTAGACGTTTTAGATACTTTACAAACATTTCAAAATACGTAATTTATTATTTGACCAAATAATCGTTATCCAAAAGCGTTCACCTGAATTACCAGATTTTTTTGTTATTCATTGATAATTTTTTGACAATATTCGCAGAATTAATATAACAAAATCAAACATGTACGCATATTTTGTCATTATGCATATTATGTCTACTTCAACTACTTGTATTCTGCACGAGTTTATGATTAGCTTTAACCCAATTCGATCCCATCAAGGCTGTAAATTTCTCTAATCACGAGTAGTGAACAAAGGTTAATTATTTAAGGCGCAGCACAAGGCGTGAAAACAGGCTCATTCCGGTGAAAATTTGTATTGAAGTGTTTAGTTTTGATTTTTCGAGAGATTTGTTTATTATTGTTCCTAATTTGCAAATATTCTTGTGTTGACTTTTCCCGTGAATTGTTGACTTACGACCTTAACCGCATATAATTTCTTTTATTTCAACAAAACCAAATCATCGCATAAATATTATCCAATCCACTCAGGATAATATAAACTGTTTGCGCAATCCCATGAAAGCCCCAATATCAATCTCAATTGCATGCAATACATCATCAAAAGGATTATCACATCATGTGAATAGCCTATTGTTCGAAAATGTAATCTCTCTCCTCCGACGAGTCTGAGTGATTGTGATTGATATTAAGATCAGATTTTGACAGGTGGATATGTGGGCAATGACGCGCAGTGTGATGGGAATGGGTACATATTTGGTTTGGTTTTGTTCTGATTTTTGATTGATTTTTATTTAACTAATTTTTGTATACGCCTACCTATACCTATATGGAATGTACCTACCTATAAAAGCATGCCTATATTAAGTCAACTCCACTCAACCGAATAAATCTTAAAGCATTTTTCATACCTGCCCAAAGTTTAATTCTCCATTAAACGTTTTATCCTTGTTTCTCTCTGGCATGTTGTGAGCAGGTGTAAATAAATGCAATTGAAAGCGGCTGTCAATGAGCGTACATCAATATACGACGAGTTGAGTTGTTGTCTTCATATAAGGCCTTGCATGAATAGAAAATACATCAAAAACTCATTCTGGCCACCTAAATAAATTAAGCAGACACACTCTTTTGTTTGCAAAATGCATTCACTTGTCTTTTAACTCTCAAGCGCGCCTCAGTAGGTATATACCGATCGACAAGACAGAGCTGAAACTAGATTCTTTGTGATTTGGAGAGTATCATATTAAATATTAATGCAAATTGTCAGTTGAAGACTGACGAGACATTCATCATTCGATATGGTCTAGTCTGTCAAAAGTTCGTCTTTTGAGTAGTAGTACAGTTTTTTATGTGTTCAGTCTTCGAGAAAGATAATAACATTCCAGTTTTATGCTTTTTACATATTCATTTCGTTTATTGTGATCACGTGCAAAAAACACATTTTGACTTGAGACTACTTGTCGTCAGTGCGTAGAGGTCAGTTAATATGTATTTGGAGCGTGAAAGCCGGGCTAATTAACTCAAACACGCAATTACGTACGTCCATCAGTTTTTTTTGGTGCAAAAAACTAGTATGTAAACATGAAGTTATACCTAAGTGCGCATTCGCATTCCATTCACATAAAATGAAATCAGGTTTTGAAGAAAAATAAAAATTGCATAAGCGAAGAGAAACAATATAATAGTAACAGCATTCCATTCCTATAATTCCAGTTCGCCTCTAACAATTAACATATTTTAGAATTTTATTGAGCGAACACAATAACAACAACAAATGGAGGACTGCGAAAAAATTGTAGCTTAATTCTGGACTAGCATCTAATTACATAAAAAATATTTAGAGAAATGCAGTCGTATAATATGCGTTTAATAAAACGCATTTTCCTATTCACGATTTCCTGCTAATTAATTGTTGCACGAAGGGCAGAAGGGAAGGGGATGTAATGCAAATCTAATGTAATTTTTTTGAATTACAATTCCAGATATTTCAATTCAACAAAACTGCATTTAGCATTCCTTCCGCAGCTGCCACTGTCTTTCGAAGAGGAACCAGTGAATTTGCGAAAATACATGGATTTGTGACTGCTTATCGAACCGGAAGTGAGCCATGCGAGACACGATACGGCCTTTAGAGGAGAATTTAATGGAATTGAACATGCAAACGAAGAAACTTTAGTTATTGACTTTTGTTCACAAGTATTCTTGCAAATCTTATGCCTTATTCTTCTTTGACCTTGCTTCTCATAAGATACCACATACTAGATCTTCTGTACATCGGCAATGTGAGCAAAGCAAGGAAAAGATAAAAATGCCTTGTTCTCCAGCAAAGGAACTCTGATTTTATTTGCATCAAGCTTGCTGTACATGCACGCAGATATTCATGAGCTCGAGCTCTCTGTCTGTTACTCTTCTAATGGCCATTTAATGGAGTAGAGGTCCGCATATTAAATACTCCTTGAAAATTTGAGTTATTGGACCCAACGTCTGGATTAGATAAGACAATCTGTGAAATGAGAAGAAGCTGTTTTGTTGATAATTTTTCTCACGAGGAAGCTTAAAACAGAGTTGTGCAACGGTTACGTACGCAGAATGGAATGCTGATTTTTTTTGTGTGTAATTTTCAATTCCAGCTTTATGTGATTTGTGATATTTTTTATACATAATTTGTATTCCCATTGTACAAGACAATCTACGTGGCAATTGGAGGCAGGAATTCCCACAACCTTCATCAACAATGAAGTTCAATCGAGGTAAGTTGTACATTGACTTTCTGCTCAAATATTTCACACAACTAAATATGTATACCTTTGTATGTGCTCTTTGAGTATGCAAAAATTAGCAGCATGTTTATATTGTAAACTTGCATGTTTAGCAGTTGGTTGTAGCCGATGTCAGGTATGCACGTGTACAATGCACAAGTACATGTTCGGGAAAACTCAGCTTCCAACGTTGATAATGTGTCGATATAAATCTTACTGCAATCAGTACTGGATTTGAGACATCCTGAAAGGACCAAAGCTCATAAAGTAGGAATCGTCGTGCGTCACTTTTTTGTGCGAAAGTGCAAAACAAATCGTTTAAATATTTGCAGATTGCAGAACGCAGCTTGGAGAACTAGGGTCTTTGTTTCAATACGAGATTCGAGTAGAAAAATCATACAAAAGCATGTGCATACATACTCTCAGCAATCTATTTACTGAACAAACGTGGTTGCGGTGTTAACTGCGGTACCACTCGAAAACCACTGCAATTATTGACCACATTTGGAACTCAACTTTTAACGCATGCTTTATATGTTTTGTGCAATCGAATCCAGCGAAAACTGGACAATACCGAAATGATGGCGACTATGAAAATGTAAACTTGTTGAAAAGAAGCCGAGATGAAATATTTCATAAAGATTGCATAGACACTTCGGAATGGATGCAACAGTTGACATTAAAAATGAGTTTAATTTGCCGCATGCCGAGTTGCTTGATTAAGGTTCTGTTGACGATGCATAATAACATATATATTCGTACACGTTATCATGTACCTATTACCTGCTCACTAATCACAGCCAATTACACTTTTATTGTTGATTCGGCTGTCACATGTCTTCCTCGTCATAATTGATTTATCTTCCCTACTCTATCCTGACAAGTGACGATTTGTGTACAATAATGCAGGGCTATATTGCAGTGGCATATATGCACGCAATGAAGTGAATGTAATCAGTGTAGTACTTGATAAACGTGACAATTGTCACTTCATGAGTGTTACACGGAAAACGGGGAAGTACAGAGACGGAGAGTTTTGTATAAAATGTAAATATACACACACACAAAGGAAAAAGTTGTACGTGACTTTTGTTTGGAACTTTGGAATACTGTCGTCACAGACGCTTCTTTGAGCGTGATCAGTTTGGAAAACACAGAATTCTGTCGATTACTCAATTAGTCTTAAATAATTGCTTGAGTGAAGAGCATATGAATATGAACTTTGGAATATATAGTCTTTGTCTTTGAAAGTCTGTATAAAAGCTGCAATTTTAGTAACATTTTTTTATATTAAAGTCAGCACAATAAATCAACTTGAATGAGTATTGATATTTGCTCGAACTCAGGTTGTGACAAAGAATTTTACACAATCTTGCAATAGAGGCATGCAGTTATTTGTTGCATGGATTGTTGCATGCAGATATCCAATTAACGATTTGTGGAATTTCGTTTCGGTTCCTTTCTGGAAGAGTGGCTGTTTGAAATCATTATGCGACTTGATGAGATAACGAATTCATTAGTTACACATGAAATTCCAGGAATGATGCTCATTCGTTTTGATGACGGTTCACAATTTTTCAGCCTCCATTAAAAAATGCTAACTATGCTTCAGATCATATATATATTCTATTCCATTGTATATTGCACACAATTGACAATTATTATCCTTATCACGACTGGAAAATGGGTACATCCATGTCAACTCAACTGTTCAAACTTAAGAAATTCATTTGAATTTAACTTGTCTTTAAAGTTGTATGAACATTTCTTGAGGAAAATTTATGCCGGTTTGGAACTGATAGAGTCTCACCAGGAGGACTCCCACGAGCACACATCATCCATCATCTCAATATTTTTTTAAAGTGTTAACTCACAATGCTATCAGTCATGTCACATCTATACAACCTTGTTTGAGTTCATTAACTGAACCCACTAGAAAAACGTGCAATGAGTAGACACAAACTCGGAAGCTGCTCTTGTTCACGTTTTCCTCTTATACAAGTGTCAATCAAGAATATCACTCTGTGCAAACGTGTCTACTGATAATTCATTAATGAAAAATATGACTTGCACCGTCATTGCGATTATTACCGCGTTCACACAAAGCATTTCACATTTGTCATGTTCGCAAGCAAATCTGGTCCACTTTTCCCATTTCACTTTTTATCGCCGATTGAAAGTGACGAAGTGAGAGTATACATGCCACATGCAGCATATGTTCATAATTGTCAATTACGCAAATATATATACACACATTTATGGTGATGTCGTTTTTTTACAATGATGACGATGCATGTCACGCGCTCTTTGTGTATACTTATTTTATTGTTTTGCTTTATCCATTTTCCGCTCCAAGTAGTCGAGTTCACACGCGCAGAAAAGTTAATAACTGACAATGTCAATCATTAATCCAATCCAGTCATCAAAACCTTGGCCATTTTGATGATTCTATCCGCTTTTTTGTTTCTTTTGTGTTGTTGTGTGTCTCCATCAAACTGCACAATGTTTGCGTGCACGACATATGTATGTACACTTATTCAGCTCCAGTGCATATATACCCACACTCTTTTTTGGAGCAAAAATGCGATTCAGAGGCGTTATCACGAAAATGTTGGAAACGCAATTGTAGTGAAAATAAGTTTTTTATAATGTTAGCTTTCCATCACATCTCCACATTCCACCTGCCAGTGGAAAATAACTAACTGCTTTTTGGGTATTAAATAGTAGCCACACTGTCCATGGGAAATGAATTGGGACAATTCATGCATTTTTAGGTCTGAATTTTATTTAGTGGTGAAAATGAATGAACAAAAAAACATGGACAGAATGGAATGTTGGATTATAGTTTGCTGTGGGAAGCTTGAGGAATATATATCATGCTCAGGAATCATGACATATGCACATAGCACATCCAATATCAAGGGATTATGAGACCGTGAGATCACTTTGTTGAGAAATGTTGGCTTGAACTTTTTCAGATCTATGCGCTTTAGTTAGTAGTCCGAAAGGCATTAGGAAACACGTAGTCGTACAATTTTTGCTTTGTACTTTTAAAAGATCAAAAATCTTTCAACGAAAGCATGCTGAGTATAACTTAATTTTTTCGGTTAGGAGGAGTTTTTCGAGTTTGAACTAGTTTGCACCACCGTCGAGCTAGCTATTTTACGGATTTAAATTTTTTAGAACGTTGTACATACGTGTTATTAAATGTCAGTTTTTGACTTTTGAGAACTGCGACTTATTTCGTCTATGATATATGATGCATTTGAATACTGTTTTTGAAACGATGTCAGAAGAAAAGTGTCAAGGTTTGATTGTCTTTCTCAGACACAATGATAAAATTTTATAATTCTTTATACGAGGTCAATGTGCATGAGTGTGCATGTCTCATTGATAGCTATGCATAGTCAGTCAATCAATGTTAAGATAACATTAAAAATAGAATAATTTATGATGTATCACACACGAAAATCAATACTATCTTACTGAAGTTTTTTTGTGTGTTTGTTCTCATTTTATCTTCCAGACTCAGGGAAGGAGCGGAGGAGCTGTGGAAGCAAAATGCTGAAAATGATCAAGAAACGTCTTCCCATCCTACAATGGCTTCCCCAATACACGAAAACGGATATGATTGGGGATGTGATTGCGGGTGTGACCGTTGGACTAACGGTTGTCCCACAAAGTATGGCGTATGCGGCTATTGCTGGACTCACTCCAGAGGTAACTTTTTAAGCATATTTATTGCGTATAAAAATGTGTTCAAATGTATATGTCATTATCAACAATTAATATTTTTTAGTACGGGCTTTACTCATCTTATCTCGGCGTCCTATTTTACGTCATCCTGGGCTCGTGTCGACAAGCTACGGTAGGTCCTACAGCCGTAATGGGCCTACTCACGTATCAAACTTGTGGCCAAGACTATGCCGCATGTGCCATTCTCACCGGCTTCTATAAAGGGATTTTTGAGCTAATCATGGCAGCACTTCACCTTGGCTGGGTTGTCAGCTTCATTTCTGACCCGGTGACTGTTGGCTTCACATCTGGAGCTTCCCTCACGATCCTGTCGTCGCAGGTGAAAAGTTTCTTGGGATTGAGTGGAGACAAGGGTGACAACTTTCTCACGTATTGGGAAAAGATATTCAAGGACATTGGGACCATTCACGTGGGGGATGCAGTCCTCGGAGTTTCTTCATTCATAATTTTGATGTGTCTCAGGGTAAAGAGTTTTAACACATGAATCTGCACATGAATTTCAAGCAGCTTTATAATTAAAATTGTTTAATTTTTGTTCTTTTTTATACAGAAATTGAAAGACGTTAATACGAAGAACAAAGTATTAAAAAACACACTTTGGCTGATATCCCTCGCCCGGAACGTGATAATCATTGTGGTCACCTCGTTAATAGCGTACGCTTGGAAGGAGCCTCCATTCAAGCTTGTAGGAACGGTTAGAGGTGGCTTCCCCTCCATCGCCCTCCCTCAATTCCACCTTCCATACAGACCAACCATGATAAACAATACGTTGATTGAGTCAGACGAGCATTATTCATTTTTCGAGACTTGGTCCGTCCTTAAAACGGGCCCACTCATTATCGCCCTCATTTCCATTCTTCAAAATGTGGCCATCAGTAAAGCATTCGGGGCAGGACAAACCGTTGATGCAACTCAAGAAATGTTGGCTCTTGGCACGGCAAGTACTCTTGGCGGGTTTCTAAGTTCCATTCCAATTTCAGCGTCATTCTCCAGGTCGGCAGTTAACGAGGCTTCTGGAGTTCGGACTCAGTTGGGCGGGCTTTACACGGGAGTTCTTGTTCTGTTGTCGTTGGGCTTCTTAACACCGAGTTTTTACTGGATCCCAAAGAGTAGTTTAGCAGGTAATTATAATATCCACATAGTTAGCCAGTGTCATAAAAGTAATCAAAGTCAGTGTCTGTGAAATTCAATTTGTCTATTTTCAGCTGTGATTATCGGGGCGGTTATTTTTATGATTGACTACGAGACGGTACTTCCCATGTGGCGAATTTCCAGTAAGTTGAAACAATACCGATTGCATACTCAATTTATCTGATGAATATAATCCTAATATGTGTTTTCTAAAAATTTAGAAATGGACGCTATAGCTTGCCTAATTACTTTCCTTGCATCCCTCTTCCTCGGCATGGAATACGGAATCCTGATCGGAGTGGGCGTCAGCGTGGGAGCCCTCCTTCTAAAGTCCCTTCGTCCCGAATTGAAATCCGAGGTGAAAACAGATCTGGACACTGGCGTTGAATATATCATCCTGAGGCCAGAAGCCGGTCTCAACTTCCCCTCCGTCGACCACATTTCAACGAGCTTACTCAAGCTCACCGTCAAGCACAAAGAATGCCAATTTTTCTTCATCGATTTTTCCAAATGGACAGCATCCGATTATACTGCATCGAACACTCTAATTTGCCTCAACAAAGGACTAAAAAAGAATGACAAGGTGTTGGGCTTCCTTCACTGCAGTCAACAATGGGTGGACAACCTCAAGTTTGGAGGGCTGAGTGATCCCCCTGTCATACTTGATCTACAAAACATTCCCATTTTCATTAACGCGAAGTCGAACAGTAAGTCAAGGGGAGGTGGTCCTAGTCGAAGCGGAGGATCATTGGAGAACGTAGTTGTGGGAGTTGTGAGTGGAATAAATGTTACCGAATCGACTGGCGGGATGATGGAGGGTGTTGGAACGATATCAATGGCGAGCACAGAAAGTACTCCAGATTCGATAGCGTCCAGCACGAAACCAATCATGTAAACGAGAGTACAAGGTGAAATGTGATATAAAATATACATATTTTAACTGGACATATATCTCCTATGTATATAAAACGAACAATGTGTACAATAATTGACCAAAACTGAGTTTTAATTCCAGTACCTCCGAAAATTTTATTACGAGAACGAACGAAAGAAAAAAAGTATTATTTACCAATATATATTGTATATAGCTTTTTAAAAGTAAATGTTATTACACGATCTGAACAATATATAAATACAAGTAAAAATATATATTTCCGACATATCATCAAATTCTTAACAGAACTTTTCTTTTTGGCTCACAAAACTCTTACATCTTTAACAACTGTACAGATTGCCAGAGTTGCACAAGCAGAAAGCTTCTTGTTTGCAGTAAGCCCTTGTGTGACCCAGTTTCACGCAAACACGTTCACAACTTGGCTTGTCGTAGCCTCCGCAGGGTAAGTCTATTTGTTGGAAGTTCGGAGGATGTTTGATGCAAGGCTTGCTGGATGCTGCGGATCTCCTGGTCGTCGTGTTGTTTCCAAGCTGCAAAAACATATTGCACCCCGATTATTACTTTTTCCAGAGAAAGAGAATCTCTTAAGCCAATATTTCCTTTCCAAAGAACTTACCGTCAAGTTGGCCAACATCAGCACAAGAAATATGCTGCTGAAATAGAATAGATGCTTTGGAGACATTTTCACACGCAAGTTTTCCACGAATTAGCGATGGGGAACTCTGAAGAGATTATATAACACTGGCGATAATGAAGATCATACTAATCTCAAAAGTTCATGTTGGCATTTCTTATAACTTCTCCGTGGGGTGTACTATATATCCACCTCTGAAATCCTGTCTATGTAAACTTGATGACATGAAGTATCCCTTTCAATTTCATTTGCATAGATTATCATCGACAAAAATAAAAGTGATTATTGCATTGCAAGTCTTCCTTTCACACGAGCACAAATTTTGCAAACCATAAACAATTGCAGCAGGTATGTCATAATGAGGTGAAGGCGCTGTATTGTTTTCTTCTCTCGTCTTGTTCAACTTGATCAAGTGGCAACTTCAGAAGAGGTGTCGTATTGTCTACTGCACCCTTTCACACTTCTTTTCACAGTGGTGCTCCAACGCTGATGTCATGCGGCAGGTGCCTAATTTAAAAGTCAATTCATGTCCTAAGAATATTCATTCATAAGAAACGTATCAATGGACCAAATGTGATAACCGGCTCGCAAAAGGTTTAATATATATGTGCACAGAATGAAAGAGAGCAGCAATATGTCTTTCATATATTTGGTTCAGTCCATAGTTGAGGATATGAACTATATGAAAATTGTTTACAAAAATAAATATGCACATTCTGATAATTGGTCAAGGATTGCTCATCAAAGAATATAATACTTAGGCATACTCCTTGTTGTCGTTGTTGTAAACATCAATACCACATTTTCTCATTCGTGGTATTCATTGTTATTTGAATTCTTGACTAATGTGTGCATGCTAGCGAGAAAACTAATCAATCAAAATATATCTGCAGTGAATTCATGACAATGAGCATGATATGCACTACACTGCAGGCAATGTGTAGTGTCGGCGATATAGTAAATAGTATATGCAATTTCAAATATTTACAAATGTAAATCTGTTTGACATCGAATATGAATACGGAATATATAATTGAATCAACAAACCTGGAAATTCCGTTCATTCACAATGAAATACCGATGATCCATGAATCATGTTTTCCACGAATGTTCCTAGCATCTTCTTAAAATGTTGTGTGTATGGATTTCTTTAAATTCGTTGTTTATACTTTTGAAGAAGATTTTACATATGTCATGTCTATTGAGGGGATTTGTGGTAAAAAGATTTATCGTAGGATACAATCGTCATATTAAAAGAAAACTCTACGTAAGAATTTTGGCTGATTGTGAACTATTTTGTGGCTAATCACGTCAATAGGCAATAAGTCAGCTTTCCATATACGCTCCAACCACCACTTCCTAACAGCCAAGGGCAAAACATTTGGAAGTTGATATTTTAAAGGAAGTTACAATAACTAAGGCAAAACGTGACCAACACAAATATTTACAAGAATTGCATTACAGACCTGACAAATATGTGTGTTCACGTCGCAGTTTCGTGGTCTACATAGTCGACATCACCGCTTACAGAGTGCGAGTAATACACGCAGTTGGACCATTGCAGTGGATACTGGAAAGTTCTGAAGAAACCATTTGATCCTTGTGTCGCAATTTTAGAACAAAAATGTCTAGTGTAAAGTGCTCGATTTCTCTTTGACACATTTTCTGGAACATATTCCATCGACATGAATGCCACACCCGGTTCAAAGGGATCCACCGACGTGCTTTCCGTGTTCATGTGTCTTTACATCGATGTGCCGCAGTCGGGTAAAGAATGTTCCGCCGTAAAGAATGGAACAAACAACTGTATACGGTGCCCAATTAAGGGAGCGTACATAACTGGCGAAAGAATTGATGACTACACATCTTCCGGCCATGTAGTCTGCCTCATCTTGTGGACAATTACTGTGGCCGTTGCACTTTTTGGGATTGTTGCAAACTCTTTAATAATTACGGTTTTCAGACGAAGGAACAGTGGAAGAGCATTCGACTTGTTGCTCACGATTCTAGCATCCTTCGACCTCTTCTGCTGCATGATTGTGATTGTGGCAGCGACAGCGCCTGTCTCATATTTTGGTAAACCAAAAATAGAACTAAAAAAATTAACATAACAAACCGTACAGGTTAGTTAGAAAATTATAGATAAAAATTATACACGAAAAATCCTATGCTCGCACTTTCAGGGAATTGGTTCGGCAGAACAGGACCGGAAATGTATTGGTTCTACATTTCATGCGTGACAGTTTTATTCGGTAATTCAAATTTTACAAACCTCAAAATAATTTTAATAGAATGAAATTTTGATAAAAGCTAGCTTTTTGTACTCATTTCACAGGGCGATCTACCTCCATTTTTACAACAGTATTAATCACAATCGAACGCTACTTTGTTGTGTCCTACCCAATTCACGCGAGGTCTTGGTTCACTTCTGGAAAATCGAAATTTCTCGCAGTTCTTGGATTTCTTATTGCAGTTTTGATTGCCATCCCGAGATACTCGAGTGCTTATGTGGATCATAATATTTACAGTGGGGACGAATATGAAATTTCCAGTTTACACAGGCTCCAGTACATCATTAGATCAACACGTTTACATAAACTGTGGTATCACACTTTACATTCAGCACACAATCAATTTGATCACTGGGTCCCACTCCCACTCCTCTTCATTTTCAACTTCTTGTCGTATAGAAAAGTGAGAAGTGTGCAATCATAAAATTCATACTAAGTTCATACGAAATCCTGGAGAAAATAATCGAACTTTCTAAATTTCCAGGTACAACAAATGACACATCAGAGGAAGGAACTGAATCCCAGTCAAGCAAGTGAAATTCAGGCGATAAACATGTTTCTCCCAGTTGTGCTCGTCCTTTTCTTCTGCAACATCGGCCCGACTGTTAACTACATGATAATGCACTTTGGGAAAATCCTGTTCCGTGAAATGTATATGCTTGTGCTCCTCTCAATTGCTCTCAACTCTTCCGTTAATCTGCCCATTTATTACATGCGGGGATCGGCGTTCAGAGCGGATGCACAAGTGCTCATTGCGGAATTGTATCGTGGAATTTTCTCCAGGGCGAAGGGTAACGGAGTGGATGAGAGCGTCACGGAAGCTAGTGCCTAAAAATCTGATTTTTTTTGTAGCAGAAAATATTTAGTTGTGAATGATTACATAAATTAGTAATACCTATTTTAACAATGCATTTACATGTAATTAGGAGCGCTGCGCGCACCTAATATTTAATCGGTCGCGTTTAAAGAAATAAACTTTTTTATCAGTTTGATTTCCCAAGTCCAAGTGTATCTTCTTAGGCCATAAGAAGCTCCTTGGTCCGTATCTTGGTCGTGCTTTGCTTTGCCTTTATTCGACCAAGCAAAAAATCAACATTTCCTTACATGTCCATATGATTCAGCGATTGCAAATGCTCTTGCCTTGTTAGCAAATTAATAAAACACAACATTCATTCATATCTTTACAAAACAAACATGCAAAACATACCTTTTCCATTTGTTGGAATGTTGAAGGTTGAAGTGGCTGACAAGTTGAAACTGGAAATTCAAACAAATGAATACAGGAAATGGTATATTTATTGACTTGTCAAGATAAAAAGGTGACTGAAGCTTGAATTTAAATCACATTTGGATTTTGTTCCACCAAGCTAAAGGCACCGAGTAACCGGCACACATGAAAAATATAACTTCAAAAACTTTCGAACAGAATTTCGCAATGAAAATCATATTCTTAGTTGGACTTCTTGTGTCCGAATCACTCGCAGGGAGTTTGCTAGATACTCGAACCCGAAATCTAACAAAGCCCGTGTCTAATTTTAATCAAGATCCTGAACCAATTGTGGAAATCGAGCAGGGGACACTCGAAGGAGGTCTAGATACCTCCAGAAGTGGAAGAACATTTTATTCATTTAAGGGAATCCCTTATGGAAAAGTATTAAAGCGGTTCGATGTGTGTAACGAAATTTCTTCTGGCCTTCAATTGTCTTCAAGCTCAGCAAAGGAATTGATTACATTCTTATTTTTACCTTGCAGATTGGAGTTCCAGCCGAAGGCTGGAATGGCACTCGTGACGCGAAAGAGTATGCACTGAAATGTGCTCAGATTAACTCGCTCACAAACGGGTTAGAAGGAGAAGAAGACTGCCTCAAATTGGATGTTTTCGTGCCAAAGGCGTGTGAATATTCGGATATTTCCTGTATTTTTTTCAAAATGCAGAAACAATGTTGGTACACGAATATGACGTAGTCGCCGTTCTTTTCTTTCTTGAAGATGGAAACAATTGCACCCGTGATGGTTTTCATTTACGGAGGCGGATTTCAGTTAGGAGATACCCACACATACAGACCACACTATTTGGTAGATGAAGACATAATAGTGGTTACGATAAGCTACCGAGTCGGGCCACTGGGTAAGTGCTATAAGTCAACGCACGCAAGATATGATTCCGGACTCCGGAGTTTAATCACACTTTTTGACAATTTGACCTAGGTTTCCTCAACGCTGGAATTAAGAGTGCCGGAGGCAATCAGGGTTTAAAAGACGTTGTTTTGGCACTGAAATGGGTGCAAACCAATATCAACGCTTTCGGGGGTGATTCGAGTAAAGTCACCATTTTCGGAGAGAGTGCAGGTAGCGCTGCGGTTTCCGCTTTGATTGCATCCCCAATGGCTGCCGGTTTGTTTTCTGGAGCCATATCTGAAAGTGGGGTCGCCCTTTCTCCCATGATGGTCTTCCCGCATCACCAACATAAAGAAGCTGAGAAGTTGGCGCATGCTCTGGACTGTCCAACAAGGAACACGGAGAACATGGTTGAGTGCCTTTTGTCAGTGAACGCAGACGAACTTTTACTGGCTGCTGTATCTACAGATCCCACCGTAAGCAGTTTTGCTATTATTCCCAAAATAAAGTAGCACCACACTTAAAACACTATTTATGCTATTTATATTGTTTCCAGTCGTTCGAGCGAGAACGCTTTCCAATGGTTTCTCCGACCATTGAAACATTCCAAGAATCAGAGAATGATCCGAACATATTCTTGTCCGAAAATGTGGAGACTCTTTTGAGGGAAGGCCGATTTAACAAAGTTCCATTCTTGGTGGGCTTCAACTCACATGAAGGGCTTAGTATCCAAGCTGCAGGTGAATTTTTGAATCATACAATTTTTAATTTTTAAAGTTTAATTGTGGTTCTTTAAAACTGATATACCTGTCAATGTGCACAGCAATTCTTTTAAACGCAAGTTTCATGGAGAAGATGAATGAGGAGTGGGGGCGTGTAGTGCCTCAATCATTATTTTATTTGACAGCGGCGAAAGATCCTTGTGTAGTGTCAACCAAACTGAAAAATACATATTTTAAGGGGGCACCCGTGAGCATGGACACTGCCGATAACCTTATCAAAATATACTCAGAAATTATATTCGAGCACCCGTCAAGAAAACTGGGCTTGCTTCATGCGGAACACGCTCCAGTTTACTTCTACAATTTCACAAAACATGTTCGAACCAGCCTTGTGGATTTATATGGATGGCCATCACCTGACCCAAGTAATATATACGTCAAAAAGTGGTAATGCATTTATAGGTCAGAAATAGAGGTGATATATTTTAACCTTTCTTCTTCTCTAGCATCCAAAGTTCCAGTTCATGCTGACGATGTCCAGTATGTTTTCCAGGCACCTTTGATATATCCCCCTATTGAGGCTGACTCCCCCGAGTATGAATTTTCAGTGAATTTTGTAAAAGTTTTGACTTCATTTGCGAAAAATGCGAGACCAACCCACGTATGGGGCTCGAAGCTAACCGATCCTGACCAAATACAACCTGTGAATCCATCTGACGAAAGACATTTGTGGCTAACGATTGATGACGAGTTGGATTTGGTTGCGGAACCGGATGACTTTGTGGAGAGGATGAGTATCATTGAGGAGATTCGTAGTAATGACTTTTTCGAGCTAGAAGCAAATATGTAGTAGTTGTGATTTGCATTTATTTACAAAAGAATTATATATGAATTGTCTGACAATTTATTTTCACTCTCAAGTCCAAATAAAGCTTTTAAAACTGGAATATTTCGTCAACTAGACTGAATGCAGTTGAATTTCGCAATAATGACTATGGATTATTGTCATTTATTAACGCGCATACTCAAAAGCTGCGCATGGGCCAAAAGCATGTCATAATATGGGCATAAGCAGAGTCATCTTAATTTCTGTTTGACGTATGTGATTGGTTTAATGTCAACAGTCAAGTGGATAACGATTGCATTTAAATGTCATTCTTGTCAGCACATTAACAATAATAACAGCCATCCCTCCATATCTTGCATTTTGCAACCCAAAATCTTCGATAAGCTTGACGTGACAATCTGCAACTGACGGCCAGCAGAAATAATGGGTGAATGGGATCTATTTATACTGTGCCCTTCAGGATACAATATTGACTATATAGCGTGACCAAGTTTTATTTAGTGTGCAATCATATTTTATTCTAAGCACAAAGAACAACGAAGGTAAAAGTTAACAACGGGTACAAATCTGAGAAACCATTTACTTATTTCCGCAGATTTCTGCAATGAATATCCTATTCTTCGTGGGACTCCTTGCGTGCCAATGCCTCGCAGGGAGTTTGCTAGATACTCAATCCCGAGGACGAATCAAGTCCGCAATAACTTTCTCCCAGGATCCTGAGCCAATTGTGGATATCGAGCAGGGAAGACTCGAAGGAAGTTTAGACATTTCGAGGAATGGTAAAACGTTCTACTCATTTAAGGGGATCCCCTATGGAAAAGTAATAAATAGATTCGAGGTGCGTTACCACAAGTAGTCAAAATGGTTCAATCTTAAGCATATATCCTTGCGTGGAAATTATAAACTGATTTAAACTATTTTAAATTGCAGATGGGAGTTCCTGCGGACGGCTGGAATGGGACCCGTGAAGCAAAAGAGTATGCACCCAAGTGTTTGGGAGATGACTTGCAAGGAGAAGAAGACTGTCTAAAATTGGATGTATTCGTGCCACAGGTATCCAATTCGCTTGATTGTTCATTATTTTTCCTGTATTTTCTAGATTACAAGAATGCAAATGTTTGAGGCGAACCTTGTATTTCTTTTAGACGGAGACAATTTTGCCCGTCATGGTTTACATTTATGGAGGTGCATTTATGATAGGTGATTCTCAAAGCTACAAGCCACACTACTTGGTAGATGAGGATATTATCGTGGTCACGATCAATTACAGAGTTGGTCCACTAGGTAAAACTTATGGGTGTTTAAATAAAACCAGATAAAAAACTGATTTTCCTCGTTATCATAATTTAAGCAAGCATATTTCACAATTTGGAAATCCAGGTTTCCTAAACGCTGGAATCAAGAGTGCTGGGGGCAATCAAGGCTGCAAGGTAGGCTGTAATAAAAAATAAAGTAATAGCCAATAAAAAAATTAACAAATGTGTACCTGCAAACGTCAAAAATAGGACCAAGTGTTGGCACTGAAATGGGTGCAATCCAATATCAACGCGTTTGGAGGTGATTCGAGTAGAGTGACCATTTTCGGGGGGAGCGCAGGCAGCGCTTCAGTTTCCGCTTTGATTGCATCCCCAATGGCTGCCGGTTTGTTCTCTGGAGCAATTTCTCAAAGTGGTGTAGCGATTTCCCCCATCATGGTGTTCCCTGATCCTCAACATGAAGAAGCTAAAAAGTTGGCACGAGCTGTGGATTGCCCAACGAGGAATGTCGAGACTATGGTCGAGTGTCTGAGGACAATAAATCCGGAGGAACTGATTTTGGCTTCAGCGTTAGATTCCGCTGTAATAATATATTTTATGCTTCAATATTCAAAAAGTAGTGTGTAGCATCACATTTATTTTTTTACAAACTTTAGGCTATTGTTTGCAGAGGTTCGAGCGAGAAAACACCCAAATGATCTCTCCGACCATTGAAACATTCCAAGAATCTGAGAATGACCCGAACGTATTCTTGTCCGAAGATGTGGAGATTATCTTGAGAGAAGGCAGATTTAACAAAGTTCCATATTTGGTTGGCTTTGCATCCCATGAAGGGCTTTCCATGAACACTGCTGGTAAATATTTCTGCTTGAGTTTATTCATGTTAGCATTATTTTCATGTTTTCAAATGTGGTCCGTAGAAGTCCTTTTAAACACAACGACCACGCAGAAGATGAATGAGGAGTGGGGGCGTGTAGCACCTCAAGCATTTTTTTACTGGACAGCGGCGAAAGATCCTTGTGTGGTGTCGACCAAACTGAAAAATGCGTATTTTATGGGGGAACCAGTGAGCATGGACACTTCCGATAGACTTGTCAAACTTTATTCGGAAATAATGTTCCAGCATCCTACAAGAACACTGGGCTTGCTGCATGCGGAGTTCGCTCCAGTTTACTTCTACAATTTCACAAAACATGTTCGAACCAGCCTTGTGGATTTCTACGGATGGCCATCACCTGACCCAAGTAATATATACGTCAAAAACTGGTATTGCATTTATTGGTCAGAAATAGGGGTGATCTATTTTAACCTTTCTTCTCCTCTAGCATCCAAGGTTCCAACTCATGGTGACGATCTCCAGTATGTTTTCCAGGCACCTCATATATTTCCCCCTATTGAGACTGACTCCCCCGAGTATGAATTTTCAGTGAATTATGTAAAAGTTTTGACTTCATTTGCAAAAAATGCGAGACCAACCCACGTATGGGGCTCGAAGCTAACCGATCCGGACCAAATCCAACCTGTAAATGCCTCTGACGAAAGACATTCGTGGCTAACGATTGATGACGAGTTGGATTTGGTGCGGGAATCGGACGACTTTGTGGAGAGGATGAGTATCATTGAGGAGATTCGTAGTAATGATTTTTTCGAGCTAGGAGCAAATATGTAGTAGTTGTGATTTGCATTTATTATTTACAAAAGAATTACATATGAATTGGCTGATAATTTATTTTCACGTCACTTTCAAGTCCAAATAAAGCTTTAAAAACTGAAATATGTTGTTGAAAAAAACACCCGTTGAATGCAAAATGACATTCATCATGATATTTCATTTTTTGAGGTATTTCTCTTGTTCAGTGTCCTCAGTCAGTATTTCAAAGCTTTATTAATGGGCATACTCACGATCAGTGGCGTATGTGTCAACAGCATGTCATGGGATGATTCATTTTATCTTATTTTCTGACTGACGTACATAACGATTGCATTTAAATGCTGTTCTTGTCCGTAATAAACTTCCAGACCACACTTCGAGATGGTGGTGGTCTCCGGTATCTACTCCTTCGGCCAAATATAGCATTACACAGCATTGCTAAAGTTACGCTGGCGTTTTCAAATAATTATTTTTATAATATGCAATGTTATCATTTGTCCAGCATTCCATAATCTTTCAATGATCGTACGACCACAAATAACCACTGTTTCCTTCTCTGGTTGGCACTAGTTGGCAGTAGGACGACAACAAAAAAAACTTTAACCTACGTACGCCATGAATTTAACACGGTTTCTGCTCCTATTTTTCCCCGTGCTATACTCCAGCGTTTCCAGCTACGCCTACACTGGACCCCTAAAAATTCATTCTGGCCGTATTCCATCAAAAGTAAAGTTGTTCATTGGGAAGAAGCGGCGTCCTTTAGATGACAAAAGCGTACAACAACTTCTGGCCGAAAGTCTCCCCGCAAATGATTTGAAACCTGAGCATAAACTCCTCTACTTTCGAGCTCTTCAAAAGGACTACGACTTTGCCCAGTTTGGCCAACCATGCCAAATCCTGTCCCTGGATGATCTCGAAGCATTTCTCCGAATTCTGGGAGAAAGCATAGAGCCACAAGAGGGTCAACATGAAACGACAAGCCCATCAGAGAAAGGCGACATTCTAGAAAGCCTGTTCAATACATCCCGTGCCATTTGCGACTTTAGAAATTTGCTCACCTGCCACAAACACTTTCGAACTTGTGCGTGTGCTCATCCCTCCATGGGACTGAATCGGGATGGGATCTGTGGGATCAATATTGGACACCCTTGCGACCTTTCCGAACGTGTTCTGCTCAAGTTCAAAATCCACCTAACACCTGAAACAAATCCAGTCAAGTGCCTCCTAGAAAATGCAGAGTGTACCTTGGACAAAGGAAATGATCGAGTTGGAGGTAGCATCAGCCCAATTAGAAAGGTTTGCCAATGTCGGGATGGCTTTTGGGGAGCTACATGCAGAAGGCGTCATGGCCCTGGACAGTTTATGAAGGTTCCCCACGGAGTCTCAAATCCGGATCCTGAAAAGGAAAGTGAAGTGGTGAGATCGTTTTGGATTGATGAAGGTGGAGGTGCTCTCGGGGAATACTTTTTGCATCCCGAGGAAATCAAAGTGAAACTTGTTGAGATGATGAATGTGAAGGCAATGTACCCACCAGGTAATTTCTTTGAAAACTTGAAAGCATTAATTATTTTTTTAAAGCGATTACATATTTTTGCAATTTTCTAAAAATGTCTTTAGAATATCGTGAAGATGAAGCTCAGAAGCTCGTCCAACATCTGGAGTCAGACGTGGACAAAGAGGAAATGGTCGTGCATGAATTGCACCTCCGTCAACTTGCTCGTCTCAACTTGGGTCAAGTTTGTCAGCCAGAACGCCAAGTGATTTTGGACAATCCACCCGTAGCCAAGGATGGCGAGCGATGGATTGACCCCCCTCCCGATGACATTAAATCCTGGCAACTTGGCCTTCTCCAGGACAAAAAGCCATTCTGCAACATTTACCAGCATCTGAGGTGCGATGAAACAACAAGAGTTTGCCAGTGTAAACCAGGTCTGGTAATGGAATCCGGCTCTTGTGTCATCCCACTCGGTTACAACTGCGGCCAAGACTACGACACAATTCTGGAGTTTGACCCGTTGCGAGATAGGAAGCGCTTTTCCGAAGCATTTCCTCCTGAATGTGGACAAAAGCTGGTGTGTCGGGATCAACCTCTCTTCTTCCAGAAGAAGTGCTGGTGCAAAGAAGAGAAAAATTGTAGTTCTTTGTTTGACGAAGGAAAATTTAAAAGCATGGTGAGCGGAGTTCAATCCCGATTCATTCTTGGACAGGGGGACTCGTGTGACCCAAAGATGCACCAAAGGCTTCTCAGCTACAAAAACGAGAATGAAGATCCCTCCCACAAGGAAAGAATGTCCTTAATTCGAGAACTCATCGAAAATCCAGAATACCGCTTGTGTGACATTGGGAGCCACTTAAATTGTAGCGAAATCTCGAGAACTTGTGAATGCTGGAAGCAACTGAAGCGGAACAGAGATGGGGAGTGTGTGTCAATTAATATGGCCTCCTGCGGAAGAACTTTCGAATACGGAAAGTATTTATATCACGAAGGTTCTCAGTTGTGGCAAGTGGAGAAAACATTTCAGACTCAGTTCCTTCCAGACTGTATTCCAAACGCGAGTTGTGCTGGTGCAGATGACATGGAATGGGCGGGGCGATGTGTGTGCAGAAATAGCCACCAAACTGGAGAAGACTGCTCGGATCCGAGATCAGCTTTGGCTACCGCTTTCAAAGCAAGTCATATTCCAAACAGTAACGATGACCAGGAAATGGCAATGATTCGAGTTTTCTTTGATGTCAATAAACAAACGTATCTCCTGGAGCAATTGATGACATTGACAGTGGACCAAGTGTGTGATCCTTCAACTGGACTCAAGCTCGAGAGAATTGTCAAGTTTTGGAAGGAGGTGGCGAGCTCGGATGATACCAAGTTGGAGAGACGAAGCTTATCACACTTCGTTGCAGTAACGAAGTGGACAAAGTATTTAGTAAGCACTGCTGGAAACACTGCGGCATTATGCAATGCGACAGAGGGACTGAGATGTCATCAACCAACAGAGAAATGTGCTTGCCCCAGAGGATCTCGTTGGATTGAGGATAAATGTTATTTGGATTTGAATGAGGCGTGTGACCCCAAGCCTGGAGGGAGGTGGGTTCCCACTTGTGCCAATGGCACAAAGTGTACTAAAGTCGGGAGGAATTATGGAACTTATCAATGCACCGAGTGTACAAGTCCTACCTGCCATCAGATTGACAGAGACGAGGACGACTATGAGAACGAGTTTCCTTGGGAGGAGACTGAAACTGAAGATGAAGAAGCCACCGCAGTCGTGATCGGAAGAACAGTACAAAATGGTAGATCAATGGGAGGGTTTGGCCGAAGTGCTCCAAGCCACAAGGAGGATAATTTGCCTCCGGTGTCAAATGACGGAGCTGCTGCCCCAGAGGAAGAATTGACGAAGCACCAAAAGGCAAAATACCTTGAAGAAATAGACCGCATGCTTCAAGAGATCATAACATACAGAATTCTACATTTTGGCGTAAAATGTGACAAGGATGAAGAGGCAAGTCTGGCGGAAATATTTCCACGACTGCCTGTAATTGATATGGACCGGCTGGCGAAGCCAATTCCTCATATATACACGACACTAAATCGAGTATACTGGTCGGGAAAATCCATTTGTAACCGGAAGGAGTACTTAAGTTGTGGAACTCATGGGGTTTGTGGTTGTTCCATAGGATTTGGATTGATTGAAGAGGGTGGAGAATGCAGACTTTTGGAAAGCAGGTATTGCACTTCGACAGCCAAAGTAAATCGGGTTCCTTTGAAGAGGGCTTTCCCAGAGTTGAAATGTCAGCGTGGAACGACATGCATGCGACTTGATTATGGAATGGCAGTTTGCACAAAATCCGAATTTGTGGAAGAGGATATGCCTCCAATGGGGAGGTCATTATTAGTTGGGGATAAGAGAGATGGAGGAGCAGTAGTGAGCAGACATTCTGCACATATATTGTATTGTGCTTTAGGTGCTATCCTTATCTACAACCTATATTTAAATTAGTCAATGGAAATTTACTATTTGCACCTTGATACAGTGCTTCAAATGTCATTGTTTTTCGTATACGGAATTGTTAAAAGTTGGTGGTTGAAATTAAAGCTTCTTCACCTTAGAAAACTTACAATAATTACAAGACTTACTGTTTGCTTGCACCATTTCGATTTTACATGCAAATGAGAGGAAATAATTATGTATTTTCTTTGTGCACCTATTCTGAACTTATGAGTTTAGTAATAGAATCGTATAAAATGTGCCATTTATCCATTTACTGATGCACAAGGTTTATTCGCTAGCCTAGTTGAAGTAATTGAAATTTAAGTAAATGCCGTTTAATTTTAGAAATATTGGTGTACCATTTTAAATACTGAATATAATTTGCAATGACATAAATGGAATGAATAATTGTAAGTGCAATTTAATTCATGTCATATTACCATTACTCTCTCAAGGAAGTTTTTGCATAAATCGGAGCAGAGCCATTATCTGAATTGAACGTGTGCATTGAATATAAATGGTAAAATTAATTGTGTGTTTGCGCAGATGTACAATTAGGTACATACATTTCCTATGAAAATGTTTGTATTGTTTGCTACCAAACAAAAGTGTCACCTTCAACCTTCGTTTCGAAGATACATACACATTTCTTTGAACTATTAAGAAGTGATATGGTGCACATTCCAAAGTTCAGCTGGTGGGGGCCAATAATTAGTCGGAGCGGAGGCTGGCATCGATCAGTGTGTGACTACGACTTCAATTGTGTTGACGTTGTTTTGATGCTGATGACGACGATCAGGACTCAGGACCAGGAAAAGCTGCTCCAATTAGGTAACATCACAGTCTCCGAGGGGCAAAGTATTTTACAAGATTGAAGCTTTTCTGGTTTCTCATTTCTTAGTTTCTCGTAGGAGTTTTAGGGCTTTAAACTTGACGTCTACTATTAAATTATAAGCATGCGAAATAGTAAAGCACTGTGTCTTAAATTAATTTTTAGCGGGATCTGGCTTAGCACGGCACGGCACATTAGTGGTCCAAACTGACTGGGCGTGACGGTTGACATCGACGAAAAATCAAACCATCGCATTCCAAGGGCGTTGGCATTGAAGGAGACAAAGAGCTGCTCAAACGTTTTTCACATAAAATGGCAGCACCTGTCAATCTTACAACATCAGGAACGGGGGATTCAGGACGTTCGGGTTCTAATAATTCAAATAATGGCCGTCGCTGTCGTTTTCTCCCTGAGGACCTGACACGTACTAGGTATTCACATATAAATATTCCAATTAAAAAAATATTTAATTCGTACTCTAAAGCTTGCTTTCAAAATCTTATCCCATTTATGTTTGTTTCTCCTCTTTCAATTTCTAGGCCACCTCCGCCTGCAATTCCCCCCAGCCTGATTTTCCCAATTGGATTGCCACTAAACTCCAGTCAAACAGCATCCGAGTCAGAGTTTAACAGACTTCGCCGAATCTCGTTATCGGATGAGCCTACCTTCCTCAAGTTTAATACCAGCGACCCAAAGACTTTCCAGAGGAGAGTTGCATACCTCGTTGACCTCCTGACCAGAATGCCAGAGGTGCCGGATCCTGTTTCAAGAAACGCAAAACAGTTGGCACGAGCTATTTTTGAGGAAAATACAAGACGCCTCTGTGTGCTGATGGTGGACGCTTCGCTTTGGCCAACAACGTCCATCGGCGACATTTGGTCGACGGACCATATTGTCCATCCTATCCGCGGCGTAGCATTTCGCTGTTTCTTCGCCATGGATGGGATCCTTTACGCTTTGTACTTATTCACGCCGTTGGATGTGTCCTTCGGATTTTGCTATTCTGCGGAGAAGTTTCGAAGGAGGCAGGTTGACTGCATTTTTGCTGAAAGCGCACCAACTTCAACGTACTCTGAGTGGAAGGAATTGGAGACTACTACAGCGGGATCTGGCAGCCGACGCTACCCTCATCGGTTAACATTTTATTCGTCAGAAGTAAGTCGAGTACTTGCTTCAGTTGCTAACATTACACATAATATTATGAATAGTCGCTTGTCGAGGTAGACTTGAGATTTTGTTTAATCTAATTGGCTGTTTATTACAATCCGCTGAATGACCATCAAAAAGTGAATTATATATATTTTGTAAGTCCACGCATGATTTTTGGGCGTCTGGTTTGATGAACTTTTCTACGATGGACGTTGACTGTATCTATGAAATTGTTTACTAGAACTTTTTTCTAAAATAAAACAACACGCGACGTTCATTGATCCTATATTTTAATGATATATTGTCTACAAACATGAAGCAAGTATTTCTTTCCTCGAATAAAATCAACATTTTATGGGTGCATCGCATCCAAATGGGGTAGTCCCCTCCCTCGTCCAGGCTAGGATTTCGTACTCATTTTTTACCAATGCTATAACGCTGCAACGCAACTGCATTCCAAAGGCTGGTAAAAGCATATAATTTATTTTGCATTACTTCACAATATCTTCATCTGTTCCAGGGAGTCAGAGACCCGTAGAAAAAAAACTCACTGGAAAAACTCTTCCTCTCGATTTCCAGTTTGTTTCTGTAAAGACAAATAACATAAATGGAAGAATTTTTATTGAAAAGGGGATTGTGAATGGGAATATAAATATGTCAGAATGTTTTTTTCTCGTCTCAACTCAAGCCGTCATTTGCCAGCCAGGCAAACAAGAACTTATAAACAAATGTACGCAATTTGGAAATGGGAATGGCATTCTTGACATTGGCAAAAGAAAGCAAATCCTCTACAAAATTACAGATATTTTAAATTCCTTTCCATTTATGATACTTTCAATTCAACATGTCCACGTGTGTAGAACAATTCTCCTCAAAACTCGATTTTGAAAAAAAAATATTCGGTGTATTTATGCACAAATTACGGCCGATCATTTTTATACAAATGCAGGAACACCGCAGGCATTCCAGTAACAAAAATATTGAAGAATGTATATTTGCCAGTCTGGAACGGAATACCCGGAAGGAACTCAAAATCAGTAAACATTTTATTCGCATTTCATCCTATCTTTTTTTTGGATTACCGTAGTTTTCACTTTGTGTTTACTAATTCCACTCCCTTGATTACATAAATATATAAACAGATATACGCTTGCGTCTGTTTGTGTTTGCCAGTTGCACCTTTCACCATACACAACGATAACATTGTTTATGCTTGGTTTCACTTGAAACGAAAATGAAACCGTTATAACGGTTCTCTGTGGTAGCTTGTTGATGTTTGCTGTTCCTTTTACTACTCAACGAAAAGACGAATGCACTTTATACCGTTACTCATCCGTCACCGTATGCACGCTGCACACACACAACACACTTAAAATGCTTACAGCCAACTATATAATATGCCTTTGGAGGTTGTACACATCGCTGGATGAAAGTTTGGTGAAAGCAAGCATAAATCACGTCACGGCTGAATACACACATTGTGTATGCTTTCTCTTTTTGGCAAAGTGTTGTTGCTCTCATTGCGGTTTCGTTGTTGGATTTGGATCGTTTCACAAGAAATCCGCTCTGGGGCTGCTTGACACAAAACCAACTCAAAAAAGGGGTTTACGTTACTTCTCCCTACTGCCGCAAGAGAAAGTAGATAACAAATGTCAATAAAAAGCCCTGTGGAGTTGTCGAAACCATGAAACCAAATGGGATTTCAGGAGAAAACAATAAAACAAAATGCTAGACTCTCGCAAACAGAGAGCATGTATTCGTTTGCTTAATTGTGAGCATTAATACGCCACAACGCAACCGAGCGATATTGCAATTAGAGATATATCGCGTTTATCAGCATCGTAAACTCTACAACTCAACGTCAGAAATTACGCTATTTTAAAATGGCAATCAATCATGTATGTCAATTTAATGATATATGCACATCCTCCACCTGTGCAGCCTTGTCTACATTTTTTCTTTCGCAGGAAAACTGAGAATTTCAGCCATTTTCTTCCACTTTCAACAATTCCTCTATACGTTTTCAACTGAGTAAACCTTTTCTCACAAAATGTTCGAGCAAGGAAATTCAATTGCACCATCATTTTTTTCTTCTCCTTTATCCAAATCTCCATCCAGACCAGACGAGACCAAAGAAATATCTTTTCTTTTTCATCTAAAAAAATTTCTCAGCATTTCGCATTTAAAAATCAGAGAGAGAGAGGGGGGGGGAGAAAAAAGAAAGAAATGGCAAAGCAATGCCCTTTCCGTCAATTCCAAAGCTTCAGCTCAAATCAATGGACCTTTTCCTTTTTGAAGAGAGAAAGCGAAATGAAATCAAATGTGACAATGGCAAATGGCAGTGGCTAAAAGCGTAATACACAACAACGCACATACATAACCATACACCGATTTCGGACAGAGGAGAGAGAAAGAAAGTTGCGCCTGGAGCAGTGAAAAATACTGAGCATCGCTCACTACTCACTCAGTCACTCACTCGCCCCGCTCGATCTTCTTGTTGCGAGTGAAAACCTAAGGAAATAAAGGGATATACATTTTTTGAGCTAAAGGAAAAGAGAAATGGTATCATTCCCAATTTCCAATGCAATAAATTCGTCAAAGCACTGGCCTGGCCAAGGGAGGAAGGGGAAGAAAAAAAATGTACAAAATGAAATAAATAAGGGCAAAAAAAGTGGAAAGGATTGTGTAACCGAGATGGAATTGTATAAAGTCTGTGTAACGCCTACTGAACTCCATGTTGAGCAGAGTCGTTCGTCGTTGGTGATTGTGACGTGAAAAGGAAGGGGACAAAAAAGACTTATCAAACATCATATCTATTCATTTCATAGGGCACAAATGCAGATAAGAGATCGAGAAAGATATAAATATATATACACTGCGAAATCATATCTACTTACAACTAAAAGAAGATGATGTTGAAACCCAACTGGGTTCGCTGAGCTGACATGACACCACCATAGCACAATGAATGGATTATGGGTTCGTTCCGCAATTACGCCCTCTAAATTTGAGACCACCTAATAAAGTGAAATATATCTATATAAATAAAAGGCATTTCCCTTCTGTATGTATGTATGTTCCTTATGCATTTCTATGTCTCTTATCCGATTGACACGAAATTTGGCACAC
>JAQFZW010000147.1:0-101144 GCA_034687055.1 Heteromurus nitidus | reverse complement strand
CTCCAGAATTAACTGATTCTACTTAAACTTCTACTTTTACTGATTAAAGTATTGTCAACCTGTGAAATCGTAATTTCAGAAACGAGGTTATTAGCGGTGTTGTTAACATTGAATTGAATTTACCCTACTACTTTACTTTTGAAAAATACCATTATAACAGCCAAAACTTCGAAACTGTGTAGAAAAAGTAATTTCTGCTTCCGATTAGTAATCAGGGTATCATTCCCGTCATTTTGACACCCCATTCACTCCTTTTTTCGAAAAAAATGAATGCCAGGCTTGGGTACAGATTAAGTATATTCAGTAGTACGCTGAAGCCTTAAATTCAGAAATGCAAGATCAGGGAACTATGCGCCGAGCGAGGCTAGCCGGCAAAATTTTAGGGCCATACCCTGGTCAAAAGCCATGGGGTTGACCCCCCCTGGTAAAATATCTTATAGCCAAGTATGTCCAGAACCAATACACATTGCACCAGCTCAACTTCTCACAACTTGTAATTGTCTGCCTCGGGAGAAGTAGCAAAGCAAATTTTCCATGTCGCTTAGTTTCCTTTGGAGGAGGAGGTGGTGGTGGTGCTCTAGCGCAGCACAGTCCCATGTTTTGAAATGCAATCAGAGACGCACTGCAGTGTGGAAGCCTTAGGAGATTTTCCAGATTCCACAAGTCAAATGACATTCGCCAAATTTAAATTACGTAAGGAACTTGCGAGCTTGCAACGGCAACAAATTACAGGTGACAGAAAAGGACTTGGAATGGGAAATGCTGGCTTTGAAATCAATGAAGCTTGAATGAAACACGGGCGAAACTCTTGGCTGGATGGAGGTGAGTGCAGAGGGGATATTCGCATCCACTCCATATGTGTTGGAATAATACCTCTTCCAAATATGATATTTTCAGATTTTCAACAACTTCGAAGCAGAGCAACGTGTCGGATAGCTCAGTTAAAATTTTGATTCTTGAAGGTGAATGATATCAATTTTATTGCTACTGCAAGAAGCATGCACGACACGTCGGGGTACATTGTGACAGTTGTAAAATCTTGTAAAATGTTTAAGATATCCCAACCAAGCTTCGTGTTATTCATGAAATCCTCATATATAATCGTAAGTAACCCCTCCCGTGTATTCTCATGTGATATCAATTGTGAAGAAGAATTTGCCTATTTTTATCTCGATATCTATCTTGGTACAGTGTTTTCTTTTCCTGTTCATGAATTCAGCTGAATTTTATAAGAGATGCTATGATGGTTGAAAAGACACGGAAACAAGATAAGTCGATGTTGATAGAAAAACAGAGAAAACATACAAAAAAAGTTTATAAGGTGCATGATGAATTGATCAATGCTTTCACACTGAATGCATGTATTCCGTTTTCCGTCTACACAATCTTGCCTTACATTCGCAGTTCAATGGAAGCATGTAGGAACATATATCGATATATCCGTAAATGTTGTATTAAAGATTAATACTATTCCATCGCCTTGCTTGTTTGCAGTCGAAACTTGATAGTGTGCATTTTCCATTTCAAATTATGCATAACCTATTAAGTTTCCCTTAAATTGTAATAATACGATCTCAGTGACAGCAAAAAAAATTTCTAATCGTGTCAAGTAGGCAATAAATTCTACTTAGTATTAATTAAAACTCCAATCTTCCATTCCCATTCCAATGCGATACTCCGAGAAAAAGGTGCCTTCAGCAATTCAGTGCTTTGATGAATATATACTAAAATACCAAACGTTGTAGGTGTGAATCTATGCTTGGATATGTAAATTTTGGAAAAAAGCAGTCGGAATTGAGCTTTCAGTACGTATTATGCGACGATGAGGATGAGAATCCTATAGAACGTTTTTCAATTAGACAAACGCAAGGAATTATTTACTGAAGATCCTTTCTCAAAAACCAACCTAACCAGAGCTGCTTCAACATAATTGCCATTACCGAAATCCATATCTTTGTAAATAGCAGATTCAATTCATCAGTTCAATTTCACTCTTCCCTGCAGATTTTTTGAACGCCCAATTTTCAAATTCATTTATATTAGGTGAAGTAATCAAGTTTGGTTTTAACTTTTAGTCCTATTGACACTGATACCTATAAAGTGTATTACTGTAATATATTTACACACATTTAACAGATCCGCATTTTACCTTGGATAAAACCCGCATGCTTCCTTTCCCGAACAAAATGTATGGAATAGGTATAAGTATGAGAATAAATGCAAGCAATAGCAATTCAAAGCGATTGCTAATTAAGTGCGTAAAGTAATGCTGAACAAGAGAAAGTCTGATAAATTACCAAGATTTGGTAAGTGGCTACTCCATAATCGATTAGTGGAGTGGTTCTCATGTGTACTCAAAACTTGACTTTGGCTACTCCTACATACAACAGGTACTTTACTTTATATAAACAAAAAGTGCATGCAATACAAGCGTCCTTTTTCTGTTGGCCGAGAACAATTTCGTCTGTATAGTACCATGCCTAAAGAAACATGCCTAACATAATCAGCCGAAAGCCAAAATTACTCCTTCCCCAGCATAAACAATTCGGTAATAAATTCGTCCTATCGTCCTACACCATTAATGGATTATTAACCGACAATCTACCCACTGACGAACTAATTCCGGATATAATACACAAATTTGAAAGCGCATTATGCTCAGCTCCTAACCATTTCCATTTATTAGTCGAGTCCATCCTGAAAATAGCTTATTTATTGTATTCCTAGCCTCTCCACCACAATCTTGTATTCAGAATCAGAGAGGAGTCTATAACCGCCCTCTCTCATGCGATCAAACCCCATCCATACAATCCACAAAAGGCATTCAATAAAAAAAAGTTTCATTGAAAGGAACTTGTTTCATCAGAGCAAACTATGGCCTATACCTTATCGCTCTGAGTAAAGCTCTCTTTTCTCCTTCACTCTGACAAGAGGAAGGTAATACACACGCGGAGCAACAGAGTGTGGAATAGCTTGAGCTTGAGCCTATGAGCGTAATAACTGCTCTCTCGCAAAAAAAGGAACGAACGAACAACAAACAACAGGTGAGTGAAAGGGAAAGAGAGAAAGGCGGAAAGCATACCATACATTTACATAAGCAGCCCGACAGGTGTTTTTTCTCCTCTACGTTCCCGTGCCGTCGTCGTCTTTCCTTTCCCCCTCTCTCTCTCACCTAAACGAAATGGGCAAAGGGAATTCATGAGGTACACACAAAGAAGAACGAAGGGGAAAAAAGAAAGAAGAGGAGAGAAACTCTAGAGAACTTTGGTCAACCTGTTCTCTTTCACCTATTCAACCATACACATTTTACTCGCTTTCTTTTCTTCTTCCTCTTTCCTCTCTCTCTCTCCTCATATGCGAATGCATGAACGAAGGAGAGAGTTGAGTGAGTGTGAAAGGAGAAGTGAGGAAGGGGAAGCTTGTGTGTACGTAACCCCTTGAAAAAAGTTAAAAAGCAACACACTGCAACTCCAGCTCACAAGGAACTCAGCACTCAATATATATACAGCATTTCATGCATTCTAAATAAAGGACGGAGTGGAAGGCGAAGAGTAAACCAGGCCAGGTAGAAAAATTGTGTAGAAAAGAAGTAGATAATGTATGTACTTCGTGTAGTCCGTATGTACATAATAATATCCAATCCAGGTGCATACTTACAAAGATTAAAGATTTTTTTTTCGGGAGAGCGAAACAATAAGCTACTTTTCTCCCACTAATGCAAACAACATGCTATTGAGAATGTAATGTTACTAATGTATTATTTCAGACCTTGCAGTATATCCCCCGGAAAAGAACTTGTTGTAAAAAAAGGAGGCAGGTAGGTATAGAGGCAGATTTTTTCCCTTTGAAGGTTTATTTTCAAATGGTATTTCAACAACTTTTTTATAATATATATATATATCCAAGTCGAAGAGGGGCAGAGCTTGCGAGCAGTTTGTGAGAATAGGGAAAGGGATACAATGGGAGAGAGAGAGAGTATGGTAGTATGCTTTTCCCCAGTTTTATTATGTATGCTAAAAAGTAGAAAGTAATGGATAGTGGACCCACAATGGAACACATATCATCTACTATATACCACACCTTTAAAAAGCATGGGGCATGGGTGGGGTAATCGTTGGCAACAGAAGTAAGACGTAATAAAATGCTTGCCTTGTGTATGTAGGTATGTCCTTATGTGTAGTATTTTATGTACTACTTGCTCTCGTTTCACTACCAAAAACCAGAGAGTGAGAGAGAAAGAGAGAGAGAGAGTGAGTGGAGAACAGAGCAGCAAGCAGATCCTGGCAAACCGTGGCTGGGCGAGTGAAAGGAGTCGAGTGAACACAAAAAAGCACTGTTTTCGAGTAGTCCACCACGGAAAAAAGCTTTGTATGAAAAAAAGGAGGAAGCGAGGGAGAGAGAAAAGACGAATATATATTGTTGAAGCTCTTTTCCTTCCACTGGTGCTGTTGTTGCGCTGGATGACTACTTTTTTTCGAAGAATGCTGATGCTTTCTCTCTCTCTTCCTAGTCCAAACAACCAAGTAAACCAATCTAACACTATTATTTCACTCAGTATTCTATAGCGTGTATAGAAAATTTCAGCTACTTGCTGCTAGACTTCATACATTCGTCCACACACTAACACACGACTCACATACAAAAAAGATGACGAGTAAACCCGAGATTTTCTCTCTCTCCCTTTTTTTCCAGCCTGTCAGTACACAAGGCGCTACTGGCTCAGAATGTGGAATATCAGGGAGAGGCACACACAACTTTTTAGCAAAAGTCAACTTTGCTAACTTTTGTGTGTACCCTACAACAGCGAGAGAGAAAAGAGAGAGGAACTCCTCTTTCGAGAAGTAAGCAGAGCAGATGGACTTTCTCCCTCGTCCTCATGAAAAGGAGTAGCCGTTCTATTACTAAACACTCGTCTATATCTATACTTTTTTTTAACTGTTTGCTTCTTTCCGTACGGAAACAACTTGTTCACACATTCACACACTCATAAGGGGACAGAGGCGAGGGGACGGGGAGACAGTGAGAGAGAGAGAGAGAATAGAGAATCAAAAGCAAGATCCTGATGAAAGGGAGAGGAAGTTTGAGAGTGGATAGGAGGCTGAGAGAGAAAGAGAGAGAAGGAGGAAGAGAGAAAAAGATAATATTATACTTACGTACTTACATGTGTATGCATATAGGAAGGAAAGCTTAGAAGAGTTGGAGTTGGAGTTGATGTGACTCGGCGTTTTTATCAGCACCACAGGTGAGAGTTAAACTGACACTCCCTTACAATGTCGACAATCATGTCAAGTGAGTCAAGGAAGATGTGTAAAAAAGGATCCTTTTTTCACTTTCTCTACAAAGTAGCACTAACACACACACTCCGTGTTTTATGAACGTATCAAACGTGAGTACTGTCCCTGTGAGATATGTTAACTTGTTCTCTTCCCGTCCTCAACTTTCTCACATAGTTTTTCTTTTTTGATGAAACTCAAAGCGTGTGTGCCTGATGAAAAGGAAGGGTGGCTGGCGACTGAGTGAAAAATTATACGCACCATAAGACGGAGAGAGACGATGAGAGATGAAAGCAGCAGAGAGCACCAAATAAACGACGACAACGAGGGAAAAGGTCTGTTTCTTCCAACATGCGAAAACCGACTGAAGGCAAAATGAGTGAGGGAACGCTGCTACAAACTCTCGGGCTCTCCAACCAAACGCTCAACACTCGCTCCCGATCAGGGCATTGCCAAAGAGAAAGAAAAAGTGTAACTTACAAAGAGAGTTTTTAGGAGAAGCTTTTTTATATGCGATGTGCCGTTCCCTCTATATGCGACTCTGACTCTACTCCTGCTTACTATTGTGCTTTTTTTCGAGTGAGAGAGCGTGTCTTTATACCACTTTTTTTCTATTCCGACGCAACCTAGAATGGCTCGTCCACTTTTTCAGATTTACTTTTTAAGGCCACATTCCCTCTTCCCGTTTAATGCTGTCTTTGCAATATACTAAAAACCCTTTTTTGCTGGTTGCTCATACACTGTTGTTATCAAATAACATGATTCTATCTCTGACCATGAGCACCATGAGTATGAATATATACGAGAACGTGATATTGAGCTAACTAGTTTTTTTTACAATGATAGTGGACAATTTTTTTTCTATGCTGTGTGTATAATATTGCAACAATATGCACATGAAAAAGAAAGAAGCGCCGAGTTGTGTGCTCTCATATTATTAGAGGGAAAAAAGTGGAATATATTTTTTTTGTCATACCATCAACCACTCTGGGAACGTTTTCAGCTTTCTTCTCCGTTTGGAATATGAATGACTAGTTTTTTTGCGACGATTGCTCCTTCGTTTTTCGTCTCTTCTGGCTTCTTGGTAGAAGGATACTTGTTCCTCTCCTTCGCTGTTCCCTGCCAAATGTTACAATGTTGTTGTAGCGGCTTATACGACGAGGCTTGTGTTATTGCTGATCTTGCTTCCCCACTCGTTATAAACCCACACTGATACTGAAACAACTTTCCCCAAACAACTTTCCTCTCTCTCTCTAGTTTTTGCTACCACTTGTCGTGTTGCTCAGATGAAACACTAAATTGTATATAAGAACACTGGTGAAGAAAACTGAGTCTTTCTCCAGCGAAGAAAACTAGTATAGCCCTGGAAAATAGTTAACAGACTATCGTGGACGGATCAGGGTATCCAGAGCCTGCTTAAACTATTTAGGAAAACAAGTTTTTTTCTACAAAAAAAGCACACACTGTGGTTTTGAGGTGCGCACAGAACGGGTAAGTAAGAGCACATACACGTACAAACACACACAGCAATAAGGTTGCTTTCGCCAAAAAATATATATAAATAAAGTTTTTGTTGTAGATAAAGTTTCATAAGCATGACCCTCACTTTTTTGGCATATATTTGTCACCTCATCGCTGGTTTCCCAGGCAACTAAAAAGTTCACGCTTCTTCGTCGCTCGCTACATACAGACACAGGATCCAAGCGAGGAGACGAAAAGTTGATTCGTTCCTTTTTCCAGAGCGGCTTTCCTTTTCTCCAGTACTATATATAATTCTGCTGGAAGTCCTCCAAAAAATCCCGATCCTTTTCAGGATTTACGAGCCTGTCCGTGGTAATAAAATGACATAATCCGTGGAAGGAAAGCTGAGATTCGTTTGAACTTTTTCCCCTTTTTTATATAGCTTTTTTCGTCTTCACTCCTACTCTCCTCATCCCCGACGACGAAGGAAAGTATGAGCCAGAGTAATATGCGTTTTAAAAAGGGGTAAATGAAGCGAGGTAACAGACGCGTTCCAAAACTCAGAATGAGTTCTTCACTAATTTCCTCCTTTTACATCCCTCGGCTGCTGGAGCTGGAAATCAACAACGCTCTTCCCTCTCCTACATAAGTTTTCGTAACAATGTGAAGAAGAAGACGAAGAAGAAATGAAACTGGGATATATGGAGGCAAGGCCATTAACATAAAAATGAAGTGTACGAGAAGAAAAGTATCTCTCGTGTGCATGTATAAATTAAGGAATCATTACATGATTAAGATCTTTTGAATCTTTGATGTCTGCTGTTCGCGGAGAGAAAAAATGTAAAAAAAATTACCTGCCTACTCATCAAATTATGCTTAAACAAAACATACGCATGGTTGAAGACATTATTCTCCTGCTGTACGTTTTCATAAAAAAAATATATGCTAGATTTACAAAAGAAAAGCAGAGCGAGCTTTTTTTGTACATAAACGGTTTAGAGCTCCTGAGGGACACAAAAAATATACGAACGACATTCGCTCAACGTGTACATAATCTCTCCTCTGTTACAACCGTTTGCGATTTAGAGCCATGTCATCATATCATATTTTCCTTTTGCAAACTGTACTTTATAGGATTTTTAATGTTGCCAGCCCTTTTCAGAATGCATGCATACAAAATACTTACCTTATTCTAAAAAAATGTTATTACATCAAAAGAATGATAAAGTACGTTATACGTTTTGCAAAAAAAATACAAAAAATAGTTGTTGTACATGCATACTAAAATCAAAGTGAAATATATGTCCTTTCTTCGGCTTCCATATTCCGGCTATCTTACACATACTAGAAATGTCAATGCTTCCTCTTCTCAACATTAATAAAAGATATGCATATTTAAAGCGCATATAAACGATGACATTCACTTGTCCAAACAGTCCATCAAAAGGCAAACATCAATATCAATCAACCTGTACATATTTGTAGTTTTCCAAGCTTGAAATAAGTGATTTTTTAAAGTTTTATTATATACTTGGCGCACGTGCGGATATAATACCTTGTGAAATATAGACGATAGTTTTGAAATTTGACAATCTGGTAAATCATTTTTTATGAACTGTTTTCGTGAAGAATGTAACGTTCATGGAGAAGAGGCTCATCTGTTTTTGCACTGACTTAGACGGCGCCCCAAGAAAATAAAAACATTTTAATTGCTGTATACCTCAATAGGTTCTTTGTTCTTTGGTTGAAGTAATATGTTCGTTGGGTAGACTAAAATTTTCCGATGTTGCAAGTTGCAGTACTACAGACTTAAGATTGACCGACAATCAAAAGTCGGCATTTGTAAATTGTCATCCATTCACGCAGCATAACTTCTGAATGCATTAATGTGTTCTTAGAGAATACAAATATACGGGCATGCAAAGCACTAGGGTGCTGCTGCTGCAATACAAGAGTAATGAATACCCCCGACATATTAGATTTAGTTTGTCTGAAGAATACGGGAAGATGAACAGGGAACAGTCTTTCCTGTAAAAGACTTTCTTTTTGTAAGCTTTTCTGAACTTGGTTGTTGCCACTGTTTGTGGACATGTGAGATGTGTCGACAAGGAGAGAGGTGGACATCCTGAAACAACAGGGAGCCCAACCTAACTTGGAACGACATCGATCACTAGACAATACACGCTGCTCTGCGTAATGCCGTTGAAGCTTAAGGCGTAATTTTACAGGTGAGGAGTAATTTGTACATCCTTCAAGAATCTGTTCACGCCAAGCATTTACAACGATTCCCTCGAAGCAAATCCAATTGGATGTGACAGGGAAATCCCAATGTCCCACCCGTCCCACCTGCCAACATGGTTTTGTCCTTTCTTGTATTCGTTGTATTTTTAGGGTAACTCGGTAACAGGAGATTTTGTTACTCAAAGAAATCACAGCTCAAACGTCTAAAGATAAACGTGGATGGTGGAGATGGGGAACGTAGGATTCCAGCGATATGAAATGAAAGATAAGCCCAAGTTTCTTCAAGACACGAGTCAACGTCAAACTATTAAATAAAATGTGAATATTTAAAACGTATATATTTCAATTGTGTGAAAGTTCCTTGCTTTCTGTGTAGTAGTGTAGTCCAGTTCATAACTCAAAAGTGTGAAATACTAGCGTACGCTGAAGTGACAATAGAAATATTAGCACAGCAAGTAAAAATGACTAGAGCTCGTGATGACTCGAAATAGTCTTCGTTTGCAAGTACATCGAACAAACATTGGAGTCAGGCTTTCCCTAGCTTTCTTCTCTCTTATTATGCTATTTCAACACGTCACATCAACGGTAAGAAAGAGGAATTGGATTTTTCACAATTCAGAAACGTGAATTTCGTACTGACAGAGTTATGTATTGCCTAATTTTAAATGAAGTCGTTCCACATCAAATTGAATTACATATATCTGTCCTTCAAATTTTTCCAGTGCGTACATTCAAAAATTGGGCAGCCTTGTTCGACTGATGCGGAATGCTACAAATTTGCCGAGCACCACCTCTACTGTAATACAACTCATGGTGCAAACGTTTGCGCATGTAAGCTTTTCTCCTCCTCCAGAAAAAAATATCCCGAATTTGCGTACACAAAATATTTTCCAGTCGAAATGAAATGTTCCTCCAAGGACTTTTCCCATGTGAGTGTGTGTGTCCATGAGTCACGTAACTTTATCGAATCATTTGAATACTTACATATTCAGTTCAAGTGCACACGTACGCGAGTCAATCGGAAGCGGATACGGACTGTCCAGGAGAGGAGTTCAGTGCGGAGTCGTGGTCAAATCCCATTTCCGACGATTGGATGAGTAATGCCCAAGGTGTAGATTGTATGCGACTGTGCCTCCTCACGGAAACATGCTTTGCCATATCTGTCGTCGATCATAACTGTTACCTGAAGAATGAGAAATGCTTCTCTCACTTGAAGCACGTTGAAGGTGCCCTGTTCGGAGGTAAGAGTAGAAATGTGTCCAACATATATACAACCACATACATCGAAATAGGAAAAATGCTAAGAAATTGCAACAAAAAGAGAAAGGGATCTCACATAAGGATAAAAAATGTATTCCAAATTTATTCGTATGTATGTAAAACCATTTGGATTCACCTTACAAAATGAAACATGAAAGTTACATGTGTTCACTCAGAGACTCAGACTCAGCAGCCACCGACAACCGACGCTCTCGCATGCATAATATCCTATACACCTTCCATTTATCCTGTTTTCCCTTTCCACATCTTAATATTGGGGGAGAACGAGAGAGAGTAGATAGAAAATGTATTTATCATACGTGTGAGCTTAGGTTTTTTTGTAGCGCTCAGCTCACACACTCACATTGACCATTCACAATATATTACATCTCAATCTCAATATGAATGCATAGTAATAGGCCACACATGACTTTCGGAATTGGAATGGAAGACGGAGAACGAGAAAAAATGAAAGAGTCTACTTTCTCTTCTGCTCACTTTCACCAGACCAGAGGAACCCTGAGAAGGGCATGCCACATTATTATGCACTTTAGCCGAGAAGCAAGTCTTGTAGCATTATCTTTTCTTTTCTCTGAAATTATAAGTGAGCAACATTTCCTCGTATTCCTTTTCTTTCTTTCTCTCTTCATTCCGTGGTTTCAATTCAAGTAAAGTGGCTAGACTACCTACAGCGCTATATCATAATATCATATCGTCTCCGCCATCCTCATCTGCTAAAGAAAGCACAAGTGGCTTTCGCGCGTGGAGGAGTATTACATTTTTTTGTCTGTCCCTTCATCACTTTGTCATCTCAATGGGATGGGCTGGGTGTTGCAAAACATCTCGAGCACAAAAAAATATAATAGCTTACTTCCTATAATGCACATCTTATGTAGGTATCTGCACATATAAAATTGTTTCATTTGCTTATATATGGGCTGACTGAAACTGAAATGAAACTAGGTAGTCTCGCTGAAAGGGAAAGTTCTGCTTCCTTCAACAATGCTATATTATGATATCATTTCATGCTCGCCTTAGACTTCGAATTTAAAATGTATATGCCATTATGAAATGTGTTTTTTTATCTTAAAAGAGAAAAAATATTCCGTGCATATGCTCTACTCTCATATATGGTTTTGAAATAAGCACTTTTATAAACTGGAACTTAAGGTTTGAACTGTGACGGAAGGAGAGGGTCGTCTGTCCTTGTTGTACGTGCGTGCGTGGTGAATGTGAGAAGGTCTCTCTTTCTCTCTGTGTGTGTCTGTCTGTTGCTGTATCATTTGTACTTTACAAAAAAAAGTGTAGGGAAAAAATGTGTTTTATGTTTAAGGAACGTATATATTATATAAGTTGTAGTGTTTGGTTTTGGTTACATCTTGCATGGTTGGGTTGGCTGGTGATGATATGGTGAAAGGTTGAAAGCCGAAGCTTTTTGCATCTTACTTTCCTCCTCTTCCTTGAGAGAAACTTGAGGAGAGATCGAGGCAAACACACACACGGGGAGAGGAGAGAGAATGGTCCCTGCTTCCACCACCGCCACCACCACTCATTCTTCCTGCCTTTCTCCTTTTATTCTGGATATCATTCATAAATCTCCCTTTTTCAACAGGGCAAATGCTCCCACATTTTGACATTAATGTCCCATTCTGTCTTCTATAGAAAAGTATGCTCATGATATTCCTCTCCCTCTCTCTCTCCTTTTCTATTTCAGTTTTGTCGGTAACCAGAGAAGACTACCATTGTGGCTGCCATTATCCCTTCACAAGACGAAGTAGCAATGGAGAGAGCCTTTCATGGGATTCTGATTGCCCAGAGGTAAGAATAACGGGGAAGGAAAAAAAGAATGAAAACGAAAGCAATAGATTATAAAATAGAGATCGTTTTTCGAGAGAGAACAAGCATAGTGAACGTGTTGCAACGATAGGCTGTGAATTTCGTCTCTCATGTACAAGTATAGACGCATACCACGAATGAATTACTATTGCTGATATAATAATACCGATATTGCTATTGCCCGAGAAAAGAAAGCTCCGCGAAAGTAGTGAAAAGCGAAGCATATATATGAAGCTACGTGCCACCAATATTATTGTTACTTTCAACTTTCACCCAATAAAAATTCCCTGCCAAAAAGAATAACATTTTGAAAACTCTCTTTTGAAAACTATTTGAAACAACTCGAGAGACTTTAGTACAAAATAGCAATACATTCCGGCCTAGTATATATTGTGTCTACCCAACCAACTCGCTACCTCTTTTCTCTCTCTCTGCTTTCACTCCTAGTCTCAGGCTCAAGGGGTTGGGGCAATATATAAAGATTGTCTCGCGGAGAGAGAGAGAGAAGATCTGCTCGGCTCTCTCATAATGGCAGTTGTAGTCAGTAATAACAGCGGTGGTAGTGAGCTAATGTGACTGTCACCGATGTGTGTACAGAATAGAAAGCATTTCATTGGGAGCAATTGAGGAATAACGTCCATAGATAGATATATCTGTACACACTTTTTTATACTTTGCAAGCAGTTTCACAGATTTTCTCTCTCTTTCTCTCTCTCCCTCTCACACTCTTTCTCTTCTATCTTTTCAGAGTCAATTGGATCGAAATCCATACCGCTGTTGCTCAGAGAAAGGCTTATGTGTCAAATGTGAGGCTGGTGTGACACCGAGAACGAGAACATTTTATGATGAGCAAGCTAAACAAGGCCGTTATATAGGGATCGAACAATGAATGATTCAAACTCTACTACACACGCCAAGGCGAAAACGTCGAAAACTGCACAGACAATGAAAATATTAACTGTCTCTTGTTGTGTGTGCTCTCTCTTCCTCTCTTTGATAAAGTATAAGAACAGAGAGTCGAGTTGGAGTTGGAAGCTTCAAAGCTTTATCGACATCGACTGCAATTAGATTCGACTCTACAAAAGCATTAGTTGGCAAGAGAGGAACAAGTGTTGAATACTAGTTGATCATTTCCCCTTTGTTCCACAATAACTTTCCAAATGTTACATTTTATTTTTCCTCCCCAAGTTTCAATAATAATTGATGACTGCTAAAAGTTTACTGCTTCCATAATAATAAGTTGAGGAGGAGGAGAAAGTTGTGTTGCATGAGAAATTACTTATCTTGTTACGTGTACAAGTAAATTAAATGTTTTAACTCACAAAGAAGCCGAAGCGAGAGCGAACTACTACAATCAATAGGCACCTACCTATGAACGTGTACGCATGAATTTGTATATTATGTTATTGTTTTGTCGCTGCTCCATTAAACCTGAGACCTGACCAGACATTGGGATCCATTCCATGAAGTATGCATGGCGTAATGACATTTCTCATATCTTATTCAGTCATGTACATTCATCTTGCCATGCATTATGCATGCTTGATTGCTTGCATGCTTCAGTGATCCTCTGAGAGTAGCAGGTACATAATATAATGACGACGGAGCGAGAAAAAAAATTAAATGCACTTTACAAAGCATTTCATATCCCACTGCCTCCTTTTGTGTATAACATTCCAGTTGGTCCACAATCCTAGGCTTATTTTTTCCAGATCAGACCATAATTTCATTTACACCAATTCTCCTTGCCGGTATTTTGTTCACAATAACTGGTAAATTTCATCCACAAAATAAATGAAATGCAGTTCATCTTTCATCTCTCACTTGCCATCAGTTAAGTACTTTCCTTAGTTTCTACTCTCATAACTAAAATGGTAACGTATCCTCACATGTTCACATATGACTTGGGCATGGACGAGTTAGTAATATTGTGCACGCGCTTCCTCCTTTCTCTACCCACCACCACCGTTATCATTAGCATCCGCATCCCGTAATTAATTTCGTTGCGACAACTGTGTGCAACCGTTGCACACTACTAACTCAATATAGTGTATCGGGAAACCTTCTCTCTCTCTCTCTCTCTCTCTCTCTGTTTCAGCGTTTTAATGGCCAACCAGTGGCATCACAGAACAGGAGTTTCCTTTTAATTAATTAAATGAAAACGTTCCAACCGAACAATTAGCTTTTTACCACTGCTCCACTTTGTACTCCTTCCACCATCCCATATACAAAATACTACTATAGACCATACATTTTTTAGCAAGAAGCTAGTTACGATTGAACTGAGTGAATGAGGTGAACATATAAGCTTCAGGAGAAACTCTCTCTCTCTCTCTCTCTCTCTCTCTCTATTTAGCCCATTTCAGTGCTCTTTTTTTTGAGAACATCCTTCTATTTCTTTTGAGCCGGGTTAGATTGCGCACGGGAGATAATAGAGAGAGAGAGAAGAGATATTGCTCGGCTAATATGTAGATTCGAAAATCTAAATTGCACTACCATCTCCATTTTCATTCCATGAGAGAGTTCCTTGCTCTGATGCTCTGTTCCTCCTCTCTGAATTCCCGAGAAATCTATGCGTTTCACCAAATCAATTCAGTTGTTCTTGCCCCGCTCTCCTCTTGCCTTTCTGTATATTCGAGTGTGTGTATCAAATAAAGGCGTAAGTATAATAGTTTTGTGCACGTACAACTTTATTTGAGAACATCATCTATATAACTCTCCTTGCTTTTTAGTCGACGTAAACTTTAGTAGAAGCGGATTCATCGTCGTTGAGCAAAGATACGCACCCAAAAGGCGGACGAATGAGGCGGTGTTCATTCATTCAAGACTTGAATTGAATGCATCCTTAGAAAATCCCAGTTTCCGTGTTCCTCAGTAATCCCAAAATTTATCAAGCGAAAATACTGCAAAGTAGAGCAGCATACACCATATTCCTTATTTTCTCCTCCACACATACTCACACACACACACGGCAGAAGAGAAAAAAAAAACATGACTTCACATGGATGAATTCAATTCCACGTTCTTCGGCTTTAGACCGAATAGCAGAGAATAATAATATCTTTGTGTCACTTCATATCCGCACATACTCGCAGGGAGGAACGGAAGCGATTCTCTCCTTTTTCTACCCGTATTTTTTTCGCCAACTACGAAAAGAATACGAGAGTCGATTACATGGGGAAGGAGAGAAGTTATATATTATATCATATGTGTGTGTATGTGTGTGCGAGAAAAGAAACATGTACCCATAGTCATTTTGACTTAAGCAAATGATCTTTTGCCATCCATACCAAGTAAGCAACCGGTTATAAAACGCCCGATAGAATTGCTCCTTTTTACTCGCTCTCTCTCCCTTTCATTACTCAAGCTTTGTAGTAGACACGAGGAGAAGGGGACCGTGTATTAGTGGAGTGAAGTCAGCAGCGTTGTCTTTAATGAAATCCTTGTGTAGACAGAATCGGACGATATTTTTAGTAGTTTTTCTCTGTCCCCTACTGACTTAATACACAATGCTTTGACTCCACTGTTGCTCCTGTTTTTCGTGTAAAGTATGACACTATATGTGCTACATGCCTCTCTCTCTCTCTCAACTCTTTTGCTTAGAGAGAATATATATCTATGCATCCTCCGTATTTTCACAGGAGAGCAACAAAAAATTTCAGTTAAAATGTCTGAGAAGAAGGCGCTGCCACTTTCGAACTATTTTTAAGACAGATTTCTCTCAGAGTCACGTACATTTTGCGTAGTAGATACAAGGTGCATTAAGGATATATACTTACATGAGAGAGAGAGGACTTCCAGCAAGTTGGATTTATTAGATTGAATACATGTTGGATATTAGAGGATGGCTATCTATATTAGACGTTCCTTGCAATTGCGACTGTCGATTGTGCCAAACGCATCCGGGTTCCTATGCCTCAGCCATTTCCTAAAGCGGAATGCACATGTCTTGCATTCTCTCTCTCCTCTCCTCCAAAACTACATTAAGAATCCTATTCGTGTCTGGAAAGATAACATAAAGATGATTGCGATGATAGTCTGTGGTTAACTGTAACACTACGCAGAGAGAGAGAGAGAGAGGAGAGAGAGCCACAACGTTTATCTACTTAAATACACGATATATGTACATACGTCGACACACAAGACACAAGCGTCTTGTGTTAGCTTTACAAATAATATAAATCTGATACGTAGAATACATATAATATGTATGCATGTTCTCTACGTAAGTTGTACACAATTCCACATTTTTTAGCCGATATGTTGAATGCACTTGCCATCTTGAGGAGAAACATAAACCGTTCGACCTCATTGTACATTGAAAGGAAATTGAGAATGTAGTAGTTATTGGCGTAAGAAATTTGCCTCTTGTATTCTTGTCGTGTAGCAGTGAGTGGCCGTTGCACAGAAGACTAGACTGCAGTGGACGTTTTCCGTTGTCGAAACTAGTTTCATTATATTTCTTTTCTCCTTTTGCTTCGCCAATTTCCTCCAATTGATTTCTGCTCCAGTTTCTCTTTCCCATCGGAAGAAGGAGAAGACAGACTATATAGATGATGAGGATGATGTGAACCGCGGTAACTAACTTAAATCATCATCTTCATTGTTCCTGTCATATCCTTGAAATTTCCATATATTTCTTTCAACCCACCGTCCACGCTTATATACACCCACGAGAACTGGAGAAGTTTTTGAGAGAGGAGACGTTTCGGTTTGGAGGAGATTGTATAACCTCATTGTACAAATATATATGTGTGCTCGTTAACTTTACCACCACACACCGTTACTCTCCTCGTCTCTATCGCGTGTGCATGTCTCACCTACGAAAAACTTTTTTTCTCGTTCTCCGCGAAAATCATCTTCATCATCAGAAAACAAGGATAAGAATGAAAGTGAATATTTCAAAAAAATGAAGGGAAAAGAAAAGGAGGAAGCCAAGTTTCTGTTCAATTTACTTAACTAATAGTTCCCCCCGAAAAAAAGCAGAGTGGAAAGTACAAAAGTTTTGGCTGAGGAAACGGAAACCGGTGTGGTGTGTGTGTATTTTATACGGACAGTGTGTTGCGGAAAATATGTATGTATCTACATACCTAGTACCTAAATACATGGACACTCTATATATATTTATATTCATACGTATATTTAAGAAGGATGCGAAGAAGCGGGAGTAATTAGTGAGACAAAATGAAGCCTTAAGGGAATTCCCACTGGTACACTAGAGTCTGCTGCTCCAACAAAGGAGAAAAAGTATTTATCAAAACCATCAGCTGAAACGAAGAAGAAGAATAGAAGCCAAAAGCAGTTTTTGTCTGTGGGATATGGATAGAAGAAGCTCATATGTAAATGCAAAGTGGGGAAAGTGAATGGTCTTTTCTCGCATCAAGACAGAGGAAGAGAGAGAAAAAAGGAGAGAGAATTCCGACAGAATCTCTGTATTTCTTCATACATGAGGAGTACTACAGATATACGACTATGACTTTATTTCTCGTCTTCTTTATGTGATTTGTGAGTGAATGAAGACTGGACCGCATGCAGTGAACCGAACAATATATCTCACTCCTTAAAAGATCGAGAGAGAGAAAGAAAGAGAAAGAAAGAAAGCCGTCTTCTTGAGAGAGGGAGGAAGACAAGAGCACATTATATTTTACTTTACATATGCATAACAAACGGTTGTATCTCAACAGAGAAAAGAAATGAAATGAATGAATGAACCCATATTTCGCTATGATGCACTCAGAGAAGTTGTTACTATATTAAGACTATATTTATATATAGATTTATACCTACACTCGTATAAAAGGAGAAACACTGACGATGAGTTTCCCTTGTTTTTTCCTCGTGTCGGTAGTCGGATAGGGTGAAAGTGAGCACGTCTTTATTTTTTTTTGGCTTTTACTGTTAGATACATCATCAACCATCCTCGTTGCTTTTTCCACAGTGTATTTCATTTATAGTTTACTAGGACTAGAGGAGTGCTTCATGCATGGTGGTTGGTAGTTGTATTTTTTCCAGCTATCTGATCTGTATTCCTGTGTTATAAAAACTTGGTTGACTGAATACTGGATTTGGGCATTACAGAATATACATGCATGAAGAAAAAAGAGAAGAGGAAGGAAAAGGAAGAAAGGGCATCAAGGGAGGGAAGTGAATGAAGTGAAGCCTTCTCAAGTAATTTGTAAAGTTCTGAACTCCAGATAAAAAATAATAAATGAAGAAATCATCTCGAGTGACTTAAACTTTTCCCCCTATATTACATTATACATCACATCAGGTCTTTGAAGAAGAAGAACAGAAGAGGAAAGAAGAAGAAGAAGAGTGCGAGGACGTTTTTCAGCGTTGTCGGTTGTCGTGAGTGTGTGTGTGCCTATAGAGGAGGTATGTGTGTATACAATCACAATCTTCTTCCTCCTTTTTCACTTCTGCTCCCTGCCACAAGCACTAACTGTTAACCAAGACGTAACCAGCCAAGCCTATATAGCCACCACCACCATCCCCCATATATATTCCTCCTTCCATATCACACATCACAAACACGTACATTACATCAGGATGAGAGTACACGTTGCATAACTAACGAAATTTTAGTGAGGGAGAGAAAGCGGAGAAAATCTTCGTTTTGGATCTACACATTTTCTTCTTCTCTTTCTCGTAAACACACACATACACAAACAAGGCGTGTGATGTGATATGTATTATAATGCACTCTCAACTTACAAGTTCAGGCAGAGCTACTTTCTCTCCTTTCTACATAATACATGCATAACGAGAAACCAAAACCAACACTTACTTGCATACCATTCTCATTTAAGATAGAATTATATTATTTTGGATATATGCAGAGGGAGTATATGTGTGTGTTTTGTGTTCTTCGGAGAAAATTGCTTTATGCTCGCTACACTAGACACACTCACGCCACGCCAGACCATTTTAATAACATGTTCAACAACAACAGCGCAACTTAACAAGTAGCACGAAAAAATAAACTTGGAGAAAAAACGCTCACTGCATATTTTCCACATATTTATATATATCTCTCACTACTATCATCATCCTTCTCTTCGACAATTTTCTCCCCATCTTTTTTACTCCTTCGCCCTATGCAAGACATCTCCGGAATTAAGGAAGGGAAAAAGTTAAAGTGCGAAACCATATACATAACTTTAGGAAAGGGAAAAGTGAAAGTAGAGAAAGTATAAGAAAACGTGTGAGATAAAAAAAGGCACATACGAATACACATGCTCTCTCACACACATACACACAAACAGAAAACACATTCTCACAAAACGCCCGTGTGTGTGAGAGAGCCTTTATGAAAAGCAGCTCGCTCAAATTATTATCATCTTACGTTTTCAGAGAGAGTCTCAGTGCGGACCCCCGCGCCATGGCGAACAACAAAGGGAAATGCCAAGTTTGTCCAAAATTCGCAGAGGCTCGATGTAGTTGGTGCAAGCTGGTATTTTATTGCTCTAAAGAGCACCAGAAACAAGATTGGCCACATCATAAAGAAACTTGTACGAAGAAAAAGTATCGGGTAAGTAGTAGTATATCCCAATACGAGCTGCTGCTCCAACAAACTGATTTTCTCCCATATCCCACATATGCATATATTATATGATGATAATATATATATTTATTTATTGTACATGTGTGGTGGTAAATTTTGTGATGAAGTTGTGCCTGTCTGTCCTTCCATTCACGTTAAGCATGCTACCTACGAAGTTTCATTGTTCCAGAGGTCGTTAACAAAGCCATGCGAAAGATCCTAATCGACCTTTTGAAATCAGGAAACTTTTCATAATTTCTTTTTCTTTCTGAAACTAAACTACGCACTTCCTCTCCCCATTCGCACTTAAGCATATCTCCTTAATCGCGGTTTATTTAGAGTGTAGTGTGCACTCTACGAAAGTTTTTCTTTCTTTTTTTTGCATAAACGCAAAAAGTTGCCGCACATACTGAGATCATGTACATTCATTCTTCCTCCTTCGAATGGAAAATAAGTAAGGAAAAATTGTAATGAAGCGCAGGAGAAGCAATAACAACATTTGGTTCCCGGAGTATATTAAAGATTTTCCAGCGATTCTCTCATTGTAGTAATGGGGAAAGGGAATAAAGAAGTTTCGGGTAAAAAAAAAGTTAAGGGAGAGAGAGAGAAAAAAGATATATAAAAAACTCCCTACAAAACAGTTTTCATTTTTTTGTTTGCTCTTTTCTTCAAATGTGCCCATCACACTCACACAATCCCTTCCTCCGTTTTAGAGCATGCATAAAAGTAGCTAGGGTCGTTTTCCATTCAACTGTTATGCTCATTCTTGTTAACGTAAATGTCCGAAAATGATGAAAGAAAATAAAAAGGCGAGCCCTTCCCCAATAAAATGGCATACACAAAACGTATGTAATGTGAGTTTCACTCTTTCTCTCCCAGAATCGTCAGTGTGAACTACCAATAGAAGCGTTTATTATTATGCGAGACTATAGTTTCGGATTTTTTCTTCTTCTTCATCATCTCCTCCCTCATATATGGAAGAGAAGTGTGTGAATTGCTTGTAGTTTTGGAAGTGAAGGAGAGAAAAACGTTGTGTGTGTGATGTAGTGACGAAGATGATATTTAGTCTCAAGATGTTATTTCTCTCGAGCGAAGCTCATATTTCGAAATGTCGTTTACTCCTTCTCACAAGATATCTGATATCAACTATATATATTTCCTCTGTCGCTTCTGCTCTGTCGATGGTAAATATTAGCAAGAAGGGTTTGTGAAAGCTCACACACTTGGGCGCGACGCAACTCAAAACCCTAGTGAAATACAATATTATATTACAATGAAGTGTGGCAGGCAGCACACACACTTGTGTTAGTAAAACCCAACGGCTTTCATCCCCCCGCGATGTACGTACGTAGTAAGTATTCATACAAGTTGTACGACGCGGGCACAGCATGTGAGCACACAAAGATATATACCCGCATCACCGCGTCTCCGAGAAGTAGTAAAAGAAAAATGTGTGAAAATACGATGGAGAAAGTAAAAAAAAGAGTGAGAATTTTTATGATAATGTTTCTATCGATTATTCATATTTCGATCGCATAAGAAGAAGTTGGGGTACTATCACCGTATATTTCCATATGTGGGTAGCACACGAAATATATTAACTGTTGGTCTTATGCTATATACTATACTACAAGTTGCATATTTTGCTAACTACGATGAGTACATGCATACTTATCGAAGCACACAGATGCCTCAGGAAGAACTAGTGAAAACAAGGGACATATCTCGATGCCTGCCATTTTGCCGCATCTTAAGTGACTTCAGGAATGCTTAGAGAAAGATATCCTCACTTCTGACGAAGATGTGTGAAGGCATTATCATTATCATCTTAAATAAATGCATACATGTTTACCAAATACATCCCTCTGAAAAGAGAGTAGAGAGAGAGATTTTTGATATCAAGCAACCGTCAGGGAATTCTAACGTGGCAGAATAATAGAAGCATGTTACATATGTGTTGGTGATGTATAGAATGTATAGAAAAGCTTCACTTCTGGTGTGGCCGTTGGAAATTTTTGTTAGGTAACTTTATCATTGTGATGATCACCAACCATACGATGATGGTGAATGGTGGGAGAGAGTGAGTGTGTGCCTGGCAAATCGTTTAGCTTCCTTCAATTTGACTCTCCACTTTATCCCGGTGAAAGTACGCAAAGGGGAATGGAGAGAGAGGGGGAAATGCAGCGTTTTCTCCATTTATTTTATGCGGTATAAAATCAGATTTTTATGCGCTGCGAAGCAATATTCACTTGGATGTATATTCGGGGAGAGAGAGAGAAAGTGTGTGTGTGTGGAGTGGAGACTGACAAGGGAAAGGGATGCTACAACTAGTTTCAAGTACTAAAAAGAGGGAGAGGGAAAACGGGTGGTGAAAGTAGTAACGAGTCCGAAGTTGGTTTTGCAATAAGAGAGTCGAAGCCATACACATAAAGTGAGTGAAGGACAGGCAGAGGCCAGGCCACAGAAGCCACCGACCCTAAATATTTTTTTTACCTTTTACTGGTTTCTTCCAGCGTTTCGGCGAGATGAGCAGAGGAAAAAAATAGTTATTTTTTCCTCTCTTTCTGATTTCAGATGGAAGAAAATGAGCAGTTGGGTCGACATTTGGTGGCAGCAGAGGACATCAAACCGGATCTCATTCTCTTCAAAGATAAACCGCTCGTTCTCGCCTATAAGCTGGACACATTGGAGTACACGAGGAACAAGATATGCGTCGGGTGTTACAAGGAAATTCCCTTGGAGGACGACCACGAACAAAAGGGAGACTACGGAGCAGGGAAAGCGAGGAAACATGGACAAAAAGTGGAGAAAAAACTGGTGAAACTGCTCTCCGGGAGTAATGAGGATGATGACGAAGAGAAAGATGATAATGATGAGCAAGGCTCGTCTTCCCTCGACGAGGATTCAGATGATGATGAGTACGATGATAGCGAAGACGATGAGGATAATGATGATGACGAGCCGGAGAAAGTTTGCTTAAGCTGTCACTTGCCGATATGCTCGGCAGCCTGCTCTGCCCAATATTTCCATAAAAACTTTGAATGTAAACTGCTCCGCGAGGCAGTCTCCTACCATCACCAGCAACAACAGCAGCAGCAGCAAGTTGAACTGCACCAAACTCCGGCATCAGCAGAATCATCAACAACATTGGGAGCAGGAGGAGGAATAACTACGCTCCCTCCCTCACCCGAATCTGGAGGAAAGGGAGACACTGGGAAAGGACAAGCCCAGGGAAAGAAAGCCGCTGTTGTTACAACTGCGGCAGAAGTAGGAGCAGCAGCAGCGGCGTTCCCCTCCTCCTCGTCGTCGTCCTCTCCTTCATCCTTTCCGGCATCCCAAGGAAGCAACAGCAGCAGTAATCAAGAATCCATGTCCCCTGGCACCACTTGTATCAACACAGGTTCTCCTCCTCGAAGCAGCATCGGCGGCAGTAGTGCGAATATTCCTCGTATCAGCAATGGGATTAGAGAGGCTCTGTTGCGTAATCTTCTTTACTTCCGCTGCCTCCTCCTCAAGCATGTAAATGAGGGTCATTGGAATGAGCTCATCTCTCTCCAGTCGAATGAGGAGACTCGGAACGATGTCACAAGCTTGGAGAAGACCACTCGCATCTTCACATTAATCAAGAAGACCTTCGCTGAGATTAATCATCCGAGTATAGGCAGCAGCACCGTCTATAAACCGGATATACACAAACTCATTGGCATTATAGAAATCAACGCGCTCAGTGTGAACATCTCGCAGAACGTGGAAATCAGTGGAATTTTCCCGACTTTCTCCCTGATGGAGCATAGCTGCATCCCCTCTGTCAAGTATTATCTCGTCCCGTGCTCATCATCATCATCACCATCAGAGACGAAGAAGAATAAGAAGGCATCCGCATTTGTCGAGTTGTATTGTCGGTCCGCCACGAAGCTCAAAAATGGAGATCATCTCAGTGTTGCGTACACGAATGCAATGTGGAATACAGAGAAGCGGAGAGAGTTTCTGCTGAAGGAAAAGCATTTTTGGTGCGACTGCTTGAGATGTAAGGATCCTTGGGAGTTGGGATCAAATTTCTCAACACTTCTTTGTCCATTACAAGAATGCAAAGCGCCGTCCGTCCCCGTCCTCAAGAATCCCAGTGGTGGTGGAGCTGGTGGGGCTGGAGCAGGCAATTCTCATGAAATTCAATGGAAGTGCAGCGCTGCCAAATGCGGAAAGACATGTGCTGCTTGGCAAGTCAAGAAAGTCGACACAAAGCTCTGTGAAATGGTCGGGAAAACAAAGCCTGCAATTGAGAGTTACAAGGAGTGTTTGGCGAAGATGGAGGAGCTCGTTCATCCCGACTATTATTTATGCTGCATTGTCACACACTCACTTATTCAAATGTATGGACATGACACTGCCACCGTTCATGACAAGCCGCTACTGGAAGAGAAAATTGCGTCTTGCAACAAGTTGCTTGGTGTGATCAAGAAACTCGATCCTGGCCATGCTACGCTCAACATTTATGCCTCTGTTGTCTTCTATGAAATGCATTCTGCCATTTTGGCAATGGCTGGAGCGGAAGTCGACGATGACTATCATGTTTTGAGGAGTAATCCGGAGACTGTGAATTTGGCGAAAGTTTATCTGCAGAAGTGCATTGATTGCTTCAAGTACGAGTTTCTCGATCTTCCGGAGAATAAGCTGAAAATACTTGCGGCGAAGAAGATGGAGTATTTGAATTTGGTTATGAATAAGAAATGAGGAATGTTTGGGCGTAATGTCGCCAATAATGACCATGATCACGGTTTTTATAAATGCGCGAGTTCGACTGATGGCCAAAGATCTGTTGCTGCTGGAGGTTTTAATAAAATTTATACAGAAAGAAGCTGCTTTTAATGCACAATGCTCATAATCTTTATTTTTGCACGAGAATCGAGAAGTTAGTAGCGGTTTGCGGTATACGTTTGCATATTTTTTAGCACGAACGTTGGTAAAAATTACGATTGGTGAACTATCATTTAGAGTTAATTGACATGAAGCATAATTTCTTCTATATCGGCAGGATTTCGATTGCATTTTTTCTTACTTATACATAAATCATTTAAGCGTCACGAGAATAATATTATACCGAGGGATAACGTAAATTAACTGAACATAAAATTATTTGTGATCTCAGAATGCGAACAACTTTATACTACATTTCTATATTCTATGTTCATGACGCTTTCGTATTATTAAGTGACTTATTGGTACAGTCAAAAGTGAAATCAAAAGGAACAGAAAACTAAAAACTAATGGTGAAAAATCCAGACTACTGAAGAGGCTTCCATAATCAACCATCCAAAAACTCCCAGTCAAGCTCAGGGCTTTCGTGCAAAATCGAGCTCATTTGGGACAGTGTACTATTTAGACTTCTCAGTGTATCCTCCGTCCTATAACAGGAAGCAATTAAACAACCATCTAAATCATGTCTAAGAACGAATTTCATATATAAAGATATTCATAAATTTATTTCACCATACACTGATTTAATCATTAGCGACTCCTCCATCAGTTTTGCCACAGGAGGTGAAGGACACAAGTGATCCAGTGGGCTATTAAGGCTTTTTGCCATCTTCGTATGACTTAATTTGGTCAATGGTGATGATGATGCAGATTTACTCATAATTTTTGTACCCCTCTGTCGATGGCTTCCTCCCACTACAGAATTCGGATTCGCACCACCAACAGCATTCAACACCTTAGCACCGTTAGGTTGAGGATTTGATTGTCCATTGGACTGGTCCACGGCTAACCCTAACAATTTTGAATGCGTCCTGCACCTACTTTCTGTTACGTCAGTAGTGATTGCATTGAGCTTCTCAACGACAGATGTCAAGTTTTCCTCGAGCTTGTGATCATTTTTTACTTTCTCCAATTGAGTCCTGCAAAAGCAATGCACATGATTACATACAACCCGGCACATACCACAGATTTTACAACAAAGTAAACTTACGTTAGATTGTGAGTGATTGAATCAGCAACTTGGTCCCGTTGTACAACGAATTGGCACACATTTGCGACTAGAGCCTCACTGTTGGCACCGCTAATACATCCATCAGAGGTTCTCCCTTCTTCGTATACTCTTAATACGGTGTAGTATCTGAGAAAAGGTAAGGAAACCATTAAGTGAGAATGTGATTAACATGTCAATTTTATTACATCGGTGCTTCATTTATAAATTTCTTCGGAAGCATACATTTCTTCTAATTTTGTCTCCGAAATTGGCTTCAGAACTACTGTTTCACACCAATCATCTAAACAGCCACAGTAGAACGTTCGTAATGATTCCATTTCTGATTTCCAAAATGTAATTCCAGGTCGTGAGGGATCTTCCTGATACTTTTTAGCCTTCCTTTCAAGCTCCTCCAAACGACTTTCCAAATCTAATATCTTCTCAAGGCACGCTCCGGCTTTATCAATGCTGCTCTGAAGATTTCTCAACTCAACCACATACTTTGAATTTATCCATGATCTGTTTAATAAGGAAGAAGCATTTTGTAATCAGTACATTTAATTATTAATTTGTGTATCAATTGAATTTATCTTACTTTAGAGCAGTGCTCGTTTTCTTCAAGGTGTCTACTTTCTCCAATTCCGCCTGGATGAAATAAACTGCACAAGACCAAATAACTCGCAGCTTCAGTGGATCCTTGATGTTCTGCCAGGATGTTAGAAACGTATTCACACTCTTCGGCATCTTTAGCCTTTGACGAATAAGTTCTGGCGACCGTGGTATTAGGAACAAGTCCATGAGCTACGCAGCAGAAGGACAATGAGCATTAATATACTTTTCCGTAACACTGTAACTCCAGCTAATAAAATAGAAACTGTCTTTTACAATGCTCACCTCAACAAATTTTGAAGCTAAATCCTCCTTCTTCACATCGACTCCGTCATTTGTAAGAATCAATTGATTTTCAACAGAAAGACCAGTATCTCGTGCGATAAATTGCTGAATATCTGACATCTTGGTGGACTTTCCTATGGCATATCCCAGACGCTTGGAAGGTGTTCTAACATGTAATGTTTTTGTACTCAAAATATTAGAAAGCATTTGTAGCCCTACAACAGGCATCGAGGGCGATGGAGATCGACTTTCTGACTCGTCAAGGGACAACTTCTTTCCCCTCCGGCTTGGATCTAATTGCAACATCGTCCGGAGCCAAGTTTCTACACACTGCTTAAATAAACTGAAAATCGACAAAGAACGAATTAGTTGAGTGCGTGAACCGTCATTCAAATTCGAATGTAATATTTCCTTACTCGGAACAATGAGTATAAAACGGGATCGTTTTTGAAAACTCAATTTCACCGTTATCTTTACGGTAAATACAAATCGAATCTCGAGGCTTTTCTTCGACAAGTGGTAACCTATTAAAAAAAGAGCAAATTTTGCTTACAATAATGTTCACGGCCAATCTCACAGGAATACATAACATCTTTTCTACAAATTATACCATTGAGAAGGGGACTCCCCGTGTAAAAATGGACGCATTCCAGTCATAACTTCAAAGGCAATTAGTCCGAAACTCCAGTAGTCGACTGTTTTGTCATACCTGAAAGAATTTACATATTTTTTATAATTTTACAAATATTTAAACTATGACTGCCGGACGATTTGTTACGTAAAATTACTATCATTACATTTTCCCTAAATAAATCTCAGGTGCAAGATACTGTAAAGTCCCAACCACGGTAGAACACAAATTTGAGCTATTTGAAAGATCTTTTGCGAAACCCAAGTCACTCAGCTTGTAGGTAACCTATTAAAATCCCGAGCAAACAGGAATTACAGCCAATGGTGAATGGGAAATAGTTTGAGAAAATTTAAAAAATAATGCATAATATTCAAACATGGCTTACATTATTCGTGTTATCATGATATATTAAGATGTTTTCTGGCTTGAGATCGCGATGAATAATACTCTTTTCATGTAAATAAATCACTGCTTTTGAAATGTGGTCCAAAATAGTACGAACTTCTTTTTCTCTTAGACCAGAAATATTTTCAGGTCGTTTCAAAAGTTTTCTCAAGTCCCCTCCCGAACAATATTCCATACACAACAAGGGCAGCAACGGTGCTTGGCCATCTCCAAGATCCCCGGCTATATCTCTTTCCAAGAAGTCGGATGGAACTGGAACGGTTGAGCTGAAATAATGAATCAATGTTTTTAAATTAAATGTGATGCTTGTGGGTATGGCGTACTCCATTTTAATGTCCGATACTTACACAACAAACTGGCATTCTATTGTATTGTACATTATATCCACCTCCTTCTGCCATCGTTTCTGCATTTCTGTACTTAGCTTGTCATTGGGCTGAACGGCTGAACGAATCTCGAACCTCTTAATCGCTAAAAATTAGTGTAAAGTATGAATTAAAACCGTAAAAGAGAGTGAAAGGAGGAAGTAAAGCCTGCACTTTGTCCTCACCAGCAAGATTTCCCGTTTTCACATTTTTCCAAAGCCCAACCGACCCAAAACTTCCTCTCCCCAGAAGTTTTAAACATTTCCAGTCTCCTATTTGCTTCCCTTGATCCATCTTCGATTCTGGAGTATCTTTAAAAACGAACAAAAATTTGTAAGCTTGTACAGATGACAGGTGACAGGAAAGAGTAAATCCCTATAAGCACTAGCACTGGAAACTGGAAATTTATCCAGTGATGTATATACATATATACAATCAAATCAACAATATAATCATGTCATTACTCTTACCTATTTTGTATTTAAAGACTTCAAAGAGAACAGCAGACTTCTTTGGGCTGCCGTGATTTGTGGTGTCCGTATTCCACCCGACACCCAATGTATCGTATCACTAATGAACAATTATGTTGGTCCACAAGCAGAAACTCAATTAATTACTCTCTACTCCTCGAAATTTTCCTATACTTGACTTTCCTGCTTACAAATCGTATAAAACTTGAAAAATGTGTAAAAATGTCCTCTAAGATGTTGAAATGCGAAACCCAAGCTTCACACTTATCTGACTATGGAATTCCCATCCGTTACTCCTCATTTCCATCAATTTTTTTAGAAATCTTACAAAATGTCTTCATCGAGATATGTATAATTATTACGTATTTGTGATCTCAGAGAGCTATTGTATGTTTTTATAAAATTCACATTACAGCTCCCATTTTCTAAAAACAACAACACAAACATCCGGTCTATTAACCGAATGGGTGCAATGTGCACATTTTCAGGGAGGCATGTATCTCTCGTCCTTTACACTTTAAAAAATCAGACAAAATTTGGACCGCAGAGGAGGACGATGATATGGAGAATAATGCAGAGTGGATATCTGAAAACGAGGTGAGCCTTAATAATTCAACATGGAAAACTATACAAACAAACACGAAACGACAAAACTCATCTGGTTCGTGTCCTAATTCCCATTTCCAAACGCTGTAAAATAGAGAGACACTCGCAGACTCGCACTTGTGTGTTGATGTTTGTGTGCAACGAGTGCTTTTACACTCGAGACAAAAGCACACGATATGAATGAGAAAGAGGAGATATATGGATTCTTAGGATGTGTATAGGCATTGCACATTTTTGTATGTGATGCGATGTGATTCTCTCAAAATGTTCAACAAAGAGAGGCACGTTACGTTATGGTTATGAGATTTGTACATGCACTTACGTGCATTTTTCAGAGCAGCGTAAAATGCATGTCTAAAAATTGAGGGGACCCCAAGTACATATTATGTGTCATGTGTATTGTAGTACTACTCATTAACAAATTTATGATTTTGTAGACAAGACGAATTGACTCACTTAACATGTGTGTGTGTTACATGTAAAATGCCGCACACAACAGTACAATAATGTTCGTATGAGTTGGCAAGCCAAGAAGTTCGAAATGAGTTCCATGAAGATTTTAAACGAGAATTTGTGTGCCGAAGGAATTTGAAATGCTTTGTGTACGCGTACACATTATTTTGTACGTACTAAAATATGTCTCATTGTTTGGAATCTACGTGCTTAGCGCGTAACTGTAATTAACATTATTCTAAAAACGACTTCAGTTGTTGGGATTGGGAATAAAAATAGAGAGTTTACTTGATTCCCCATATACAATCCTTTTAAACGTCTAGACTAGAGGGAATGTGAAATCAAACTCGTCTGATATACGATGCGACATACTCAAGCTATACTTTGCTTTTCAGATAAAGTAAAATGTGAGTATACAGAGTTCAGCTTCCGTTAGTAGTTTAATTTATCAGTTTATCAAAAAATATTGTCGGTGCGAAATGAAAATTTTCACATGGGTAGTCTCATATTTTACTCATTTCAAATACAATTAGCATTACTAACAGTCGGAGTCACATTTCTTGTAATCGAAATATGCAACCTGCTGATATGGAAAATTAACATAGTTTAGGATGAAGAAATGTATATCCACCTGAAATGAGGGTGGGAGCATGTCATATTTATAAGCATATCATGCCTTTTTTGCATAGACTTCTCCCATGTGGTCCACAGCCCGGAAACTGAATGAACTATAGCGTCTCCTACACATTCCCTTAGGCTTATGCTTAGTTTTAATCATCACGACTAACGAGAATGAGTATGTAAGTTTCCCTTGATTCATTCAGTGAAGTTACGACTTAAACGACATCGGAAGAAGAACTTCAAAAAAATGTTCAGTTGTATTTTGAGTTACAAGGGCTAAAACTTCGATTTCTGTTACTAATTAAAAAAATATCACTGGCATCTCGATGGGTTCTGCGGTTTTCCTTTGCATTGTTCTATTTTTTATCCTGGTGGACGCATATATGTTCCTGTTCATTATGCTACGGCTGTTACTTTACTGAAAAGGATGTATTCCTGGGGAACAACAGAGTAAGCAGTTTCATATCGCCATTTTCTGATTTCACATGAAAAAATGCTTCATATAAACTAGACGATTGGGACCGTCCAAAATATTCGACATGAAAACTTAAAAGAGAACATTTAATTATTGGAAATCAGTTTTTATTCCCATATTTCCAACACTATCAAAATATGTTGATATCTGAAATCTGTATACGATATACGATTTTGTATTATTACTTTGATATATGTACCGGTAGATACATACCGTTTCTCAGTGCGAATCTACATGTACTTTCGTTTAAATCTTTGATCCGGATTTTCGGCGTTTCCACAGTCTGCGTAAATTTTACATTTCTCCATGTTCTAGTGATTTTTAACCTAAAATCTACAATAATATATGTACGATAATACAGTTTGTTACGTTCAAGATTTAGTTTTTGTGTTACACTACGACTTTTACTACATTGCGCATTTCTGCATGTTAGCAGTCGACAAATCCACGCTCAACATTTTCTGTTTCCAGAAATGTGTAATATCGATTTAGCACTACGTGCACGTGTATAAATACAACTTTTCACTTATTTATCGTCTGTACAAATCGTTTAGATACTTTTTTGTGGTGATCACAATAATTTGATTTTTGACTAAAACTTTTTCATAATTTGATTGCTTTTTTACAGTACCAAAATCGAGATTTCATATATATGATTTCGTTGTTTTTATAGTATATACATAAATATTTTGTATATGTGTATGCCTTTCTTTGTTTATTGACAAGTTGGTCAGATTCACTTGAGTACTACCATAATAATATGTAAACGCTCACTGTGTGTTTGTTGATCATTTTACAGTTTTTCTCGTTGCTTAATTAATTGGAGGAAGAATAAGTTGTTTCAACCTTGGAAAGGTGTACTATGTGTAAACTATAATTTTTCTGACAATGAGTAAAAGTAAAGTTGTTGCTTATGTTGCGAGAAAAATTGGAACACCTTGACGCGATGTGTATTAAAATGGTTGAGTGGAATAATTTGTAACTTTCTCTCTCTATTTGACTTTTGCTCTCCTATTTTGTACGTGAGTGTACGAGAAAGCACACAATGCTCGCAACTAAAGGTGAAAGTTTGAAAGTAGATGACATGATGACAAACATAAAAATTGCTCATAAAATACGTATAATAATTTATGATAAATAATAAATTGTATACAAAAATCTCTTGACTAGAAGCTGGTGACCCCCATTGCACTGCGAAACCATTCGAAGGAGACCCAAAACGTTAGCGACCATGGACCCAATCGCATCCAAATCGGCAAGAAACCCTTGTACAAGGCGAAGAATCCCTCGTTGCTTATCGTTTTCTGGAGACAATCGATGGAGCCCTTGTAATAGAGACCCTTTCCGTCCTTCGTGGGCTGATTCATAATTCTAGTCTTGACGACGTCGGCTGGAGTTCCCATCACCGTTGCGGTGAAGCCTGCCATCAAACTGTACAACAAGGAGAACGGGTTTTGGTCATTGCATAATCCCCGTCAAGATACATGAAAATACATGTGTGGCTATCAAACACTGACCTTGAGAGTACGTGTAGGCCAGTCCCATCTTGCATGGTGGTATTCTGAAGGAGGAATCTCTTTGCAGAGTCATATGTCGTCAAGTCTCCCAAGTTCACGAGGGCTCCCCGTTGCACGTTCGGAGCCCAACCTCGCCAGAGCCCACGAATACCCGCCTCCTTCCAGATTGTGACGAGGGCTTGAAACACCCCGTTCACCCGAGGCGGCTTTCCTTCTAAACGCCTTCTACCCTCCATTTGCAACTGAACTTTTACTAAATCCATAGGATTTGCTGTGAACTGAGCGACACCTCCGACAATAAATCCTGTCATGGCCGCCTGTGGAAATGAAATTAAAGATTTATTATTTAGAGTTAGGACCTTTGGTCTACAATGCGAAGTGTCGCGATCATGAACTTTTGAATTTAGAAATAGATTCGCATTTTGATATGTAAACTAGATCAAGAATCGATGAAAAAGTGTAAAACTCTCTCGTAAACGAATTCATAAATATTTGACTTGAATCATTTTTTATGACAAATATACACATTATGTTACAGCAATCTGCATCAAGGAAAGTAAAAAAGCGTTTTCATCACAAACACCTATATAAGTGTGCATCACACAAAATTGTCATTGTTTCATCTCGCACCACCACTGGCATATTTGTATGTTAAATGCATATACTGCAAACATGTAGCAGAACGTGGGATCTCAACTGAGAATTTTGTTAAATCTAAAATGTGATATTATATACCTTATAAACAGGAAAGGATCCGTCAGGTTCCTTGCCAAAAACGTCGTCCCTCAACTTTTCATACAATGCCATCCGAATTCCTGAGTAAATAACGTGCCGGTATAATGCCGGAGAGAGTCCACGAAACAAACTCGAGACGCCTTCATTTTGAACAATGCCCAGGCCAGTCTTCATCATCCCTTGACGTGGCACCGAACCATCCGCTGTTACTTTCTTCAGCTCTCCAGCAATTTGCATTCTCGTCTTCGTGACATCCAAAGGATAAGTCACTGTCAGAATAAAAATAAAACTTTTTGTCAAAAAAGCAAATTCTCAATTTTGCTCCATGCAAAAAAGGATATATGTATTGAGAAGGATTATTCACACACGCACCTGTTTCCGCGCATGCTGCAGCTGCGAAAGCAATACAATACTTGAGTGCAAAGTTACGGCCCCAGGAACGAGGGTCTTCCTCGAGCTTCTTATCTTGCACCAAGAGAATCACCATTTTTGAAAAACTCATAATATTCTTAAGGACAATGAGTAAATCGCGAACAACGAAGAATGCATAAAAATAAATGCTGAAACAGAGTGTCTTGTCTTCCGAGTGCGTATATGTATCATATACTTATGCTTGTACGTTATATATGATGATGACTAGGAGAGCAGTCCTAGAAGATTGGATACTTTGTTGAGCGAAACATTCAACAAACTGAGTGACTCTGAACAACTTTCACTTCCCAAACTCTTGACCAATAACACATGGAAGTTTTCCTTGAGAGATCCAAAAATAGTCGTGCTTTTACTATCCTTTCCAGAAACCCCCTCAAACTGAGGATCTCTTTCAACAAGCTTTTGCGTGAGGAATACGAGGACCCTTTTGAAAATCAAGTACTGATGATTCAGCAGCAATAAGAAAGCTAACGAAACTTGCGGTAGTGAGGACAGCAAGAGAAGAAATATTGAAGAGAGAAATGCAAATAATTGCTTCAGAGTAAATATATCGTTTTCTGCCTCGTCTGGAACGGCGAGCATAATGACACACAATGTATTAAATTTTATATCTTTAATTTCCGTAATGCAGGCTCGCTCTCAAGAAACTGCAGAGGACAAGACAAGCCACATCTAGAGAAAATGATCCGAAAAGATGACAAAGTTCAAAAACTGGACTTATGCTCTGCTACATATCGCTGCTCTCGTGGTGATCGTGTCGTCGTCGTCGTGAATTTGGTCTGACTCCACTCTGGTTTTCTGATATACTTCTTTTTCTAATCAATCACAGGAACAGGAACACGTTGTGCAAAGTGTATTAAACATGAGGTTACTAGCACGCTCGCCAACTTATTGGCGTAATACAGTAAATTACAGCCTTTATGCAATAGTTTGAATTTACGATGCAATGGTTTTTCCCTGTGATTTTGCGTGATCGATATATAAGAAAATAATCTATCTGTACAGTGTGTATGGCGTATTAGTGGCTTTTTTAACGTTCTGACCAGTTTAGTAAAACTCTACGAGAAGTCTTTTTTTTCGAACTTGTCCTCAACCTACCCTACGATGAAATGAACAGAGTAGGAAGGCTGCACTTGAATAAATCTCTACTATGCCTGGATTGGATTATGGCAATAATACTTAACGAGTAATACTATATTTGATGAACATTATCTTTTCTATATAATATAAATATAATATAATCGCGATGGGATGTGATGGAGCTCCATTGAGAGCTCCAAGGCTGCTTCTTCGCAACTCCCCTCACATCATGAGGATCAGACGTAATACTTTTTTTCTCATTCACTCGTTCACTCACATCAACTCCAAAAAAAACTAGATATATGCACGCGTTCGTAAGCTCATCATCATCATCGTCCTATTCACCTCACATGAAACGAGAGTCGAGAGAACATATGAAAAGAAGTGTGATACGCGTTCGCATGTGGCTTTTGAAGACGAGGAAAACATCATCCATCCGAAGCAATAACAAACTTTTTATATCCATGAAGAATACTTGTGGAGAGGTGCATCGCATTGCATGTGTGAATGTAAAGCAAAAGTCTGAGTGGAGAGGAGACGAGCTATAAATGATAGAGCTACAGTGTTCGCTCGCTATATTGATTTCATTTTTCTTCATCGCTATTCTATTCTATTCAGCCTGAGCTGAGGTAACATCTAGTCAGAGTTACACTTTTGCCTTTGGTATTTTCCCTTTGCACATTGCCACATGCGAGCAATCGCACACAATAACACGAGTCAGAGAAGAAAAAAGTGAATTTCTTTGAAGTACATTCACACCAGCTCTAGACAGATGGGGAATGTGTGGTGTGGGCTGAAGAAAATTCTGAATGTAACATGATAATAGTATGCATGAACGTGAAAACATCCTTCTCCTCATTCTTATACATAACAACAAAAAATTTCATCTGAAGCCAACCAAAAGCTTGCACAAATGAAGCGATCTCAGAGTTCGAATGGTTCGAATCGAGTTGGAGAGAGAGAGAATGTCCCGTTTTTGTGTGAATGTAGCGTAGAGATAACCCTACATTTTGCTCAAAGTACATGAACGTTAGATCAAAGTCCACTTTCCCTTTACGCATTCAGTAAACATGAGTATATGAGTGAGTTTTTTTTCCTGCAACTTTGTTCAGGGAAGTTGAAGTCGGTTAAAGAGATGAATGTGTTGTGTTTTGCACATGCATGGACGTCATTCTCATGGTCATACTTGATTGCAAAGAGGAAAGACTCGTTTAGCCACACATGACTAACAACGCATACGAAATCCTATATTCACCTTCTTCGATTCTGTTTTTCATGTTCTAGTAAGTACTGTTGCAAATAAAATCTTAATTTGTGCTCGCTCTTGATGTTTTATGAGAAGCATTACAGTAAATGTTTATTGCATGGACGGACGCAAATTGCCTCTTTGCTAAACGGAAACCGAACGACGATTAAACTTATGAAACGCAGCAAATAGCTACCCAAATTGCTGAAGACCTACATAATCTTAGCTAATAATATCTGCAATATGTCTCACTATAAGCCACCGATACAACATCCAGGAATTTCTTTACCTCAGCAAATTGACGCAACTCATGTATTTCGAGGAATTTTGCGTAGTATTGCTTGCAGCTCACAATTATGTTTTTTTGCGATATGACATCACATCAATTTCCATTTCATCCAGCCTATCGTACAACAACATCTCTATCAGCCCATTTTATCGCAATTTTTTTACAACTTTTAATCATCATCCATCAATCGGAATCACAATAACTGGATAAATTCCGTTTTCCCTCAAACCCGAAGTGGACTGATGGTTCACAAGGTAGAAAAGGACTTTGTACAACAATACAAAGGAAAGCTGGATACTGTGGACTGGAAGTAAAGGTGACGCCTCGTCTGGCTCGCTGCCAAAGTATGTTGTGTCTCATTTTTTCCAGCGAATATGATTGCGTTGCATGTGCGCTCTTACCATGTATTATTAAGTTATCGATTAATGTATGAGAATTGATTTTCATTTCGCACGAGAACTCCTAATTTTTATGAAGAAATGTTGACAGGAAAACATATTTTTCGAATGGACATTCAAATTGATTGACGTAACTTGGTCTATGTAACATACTTCCCATTTGTATATTACATGGGCAATACATATTTTACGCTAGGCTGCTTTCCCAATCCTGTCTACAAATTCTATAAAACCTTCTTAAGAAGCATTCACATGGGAAATAATCCGTTCTAGAAGGCCATGAGCCAAGAAAGATGAAGAAGAAAGACAGAAGAGACACAAATTTATGCTCGACTGGTTGAAACTAGGTTGGAATTGCTGTCTACAGGATATGGATATGATTATGTTGTTCATAAAGCTCTTTCCGAGAGAAAAAATATTTTCGCTAGACAACAACCAACTACAACTATACACCCCGGTATGGTTCATGGGCGTGTGTATCGACGTGAAGCTGCAGAAACCAACCACAAGCTAGAATTTGTCCTGCCAAAAAAACTTGCCTCTTCAATCCCGAATGAAAGTTGAAGGTGACACTCATCAGAGTTTTTTTTTTCGAAAAAAATAATCTATTCATAGACTCGGATAATTGGTTTATGCCAGTTTTCTCCTCACTTAAGTCAGATAATCGATGCGATATGGCGAAGCACTTAATTATCCTTATCTTATATGCATCCACCTTTTATCGCGTCATCCTTTCTCATGTACACACAACCCTAAATAATGCAACCAGACTGCTAACTCAATCTTGCATGACAAAAGTACAAAGGTGACACCTCAACTTATCGCATCGCATACAACATGCCACCAAGAGTGCAATACCAAATCAAGCGAAAAGTTTTAGCTTGCGATAAAAAAACAAGTTAAACTGAGTTATAAAGTTAATCCGTCTAGTTCCTAGGTACATGAAACACACATTTCATATATTATCTTATCTCCTATAAAAAGCCATCTGCACAAGTGTGCTCATTTAAAAATCTTCTGCAAAACATAAACACGGAACGTAAAATATATCCTTGTGGACTCTGACCTGGGATATGATATGATATTTCTTCCAAAGCTGAACTTTACACCCTTAACATTTTGTTGTGGCCGATAAGCTCAATAAATTGTAGTTTAAGTTTTGCACTGTTTGCTTACCTTTGCCTTTGACATCTAAACTGGACTTGCGTGGGTGTGAGCAAAAGGTTTTAGGAATTCGGATGGCCAGACTTTGTACTTATCCTTGCATCCATTCTTTCAAGTTCGCAATATGTGAGGTGATGATGCAGCCATTCAATGACTCAATTAACTATAACTATATGAACCTATTACAAACAATCATGGAACTTGAATGGTCATCAAGTTATCATTATAGTAATCACAGTAATGCAAGAAGGCGAGCATAATGAGTCAGTGCTTGCAAAATTATTGCGGGGGTAAAATTTCATGACAAGAACTTTGGTAAACTCCAGAGAGTGTTGCATTTGCATTCTTCCATGTTGTCATGAAAGATGTGCTGAAAGTACGATATACCAACGGCGAATTACAACGCAGTCAGGGATGAGAGCGAATCAAACTCACAAACTGATAGAAAGAGATGAAAAACACCCACTAATTAATGGCTCTTCACGCTGTCCTGATTTCAATACTGAATATTGCATTTTAATTTCTTTCACATGTTTTTGGTATTGCATTATTTCTTCCACATATAATCCAGAAGTACATCAATTGAATAGTACGTATAATATGTTTGCGTTTGCACTATACTCTAGTAGTAGGCCAGTCTGAGGCTTGATATTGAAGTCTTGAGAATAATCAGGCGAATTCTATTAAAAATCTATATTAGCTTCTATGCGAGAATGTAAGACGGATGTCCTCCTACACATCTAACCTCTAACAATAAAAAAGCGATTTCGTATATAATAACACTTGTATTAAGTACAAGTTTTAAGTCCGGCGGCGTATCACAGTAAATGACTCGGATAATGCATCTCGGCTAACTACAGCTTTCAGCAAGTTTCCATCACAGTCTTCAGCGACAACTAATGCCTTGCTAGTATCTCCTCGCTGGCACACTGGAATTGGAATGTGATTTTTGGCCAATGTGAACTCCTTCAAATTTGACAGTGCAACTGGATCCGAAGATTCTCTGCTACTTTTCTCCACAAATGTCCAAGATTTTAGGAGACGCTCATCCTCCGTGTCCCGAACTTGAAGAGTCACTAAAGTTGCACTTTTTGACACAACGGTGTTCCTTCAAATTATCAAATACAAAAATAAAATGTGAACACGAAAATGTATTTTTTTTTCATAATGGATATTCATAGTCTTTCATACTTGTTTAGAAATATTTTGGCAGAAGAGTCTTCATCATTTGCGCTACATTTCGGCTGAAACCATCTGCAATTAATTTTCAGTATTAAATTAATAAATTTTCATTAGTTTTATGCTCCAGCTCCAATCCAATAATTTTAGGTATATATAAAATCCAGTCCAACTCACTTATGAAAGTATAGCAAAGTTGCACATGAAATCCCAATGGAAAGCAAATCCTCTGAAAGACATCCATTGTTAGGTAACCCTATCTTTGGCCGAATTGGGCACACATCCGAGCCGAGTTTGGAGCGGAACAGTTCATATACGGGAGGATAGGAGAGTACAGGTGACAAGCAAGTATCGATCCGGTTGAACTGGCTTCCCATTAGTCCTGCATCCGAGTGACCCAAGTCGAAAATATGCCCCATCTCATGGGCTACACTTCCTATTGACGCAGCGTACAAGGATCCTTCCGTCCTTCCGTCCAAAACAGCAAAAATAATGTTATTTATTATAATCAAAATCAAATGAAGGTTTTTTATGTTGTGTGACAAGAATATTTAATAAGGAATCAGAATAAATTTTCATTATACCTGTCCACAGCTCCAAATCTTGCCGCACATGTTTCCAATTCTGCGCTACCCAGTTTCTCACTCGAAAATATGGTGTCGAGGATTTTCTCCGCAGAGTCCGGCCAAATATCCAGAAAGCTTGTGCCTATTATTGCTAATCCACCTCCGCCGAGTGCCAGTTTACTGCTGCTCTTCCCATTTTCAGTGCTGCTGTTGTGCGATGATGAGTGCTGCTCGTAATGAACTTTCCAAGGATGCGAGATAAAGGCCACAAATTTGCACCTTTTGTCCCAGATCTCCTCCCGGTTCCTAATTTCTTTGGCAAGATATTCCCACAATTCTGTCGTGGACTGCTGCGCAATTTCCTCCGGACTCAGACTCACTTTGAAGACTTCGCAGTACGGATCATGATGCTTTAATTTGAAAGATTTCCTGTCAAATCCGTTTTCATAAAGTTTCTCAGCAAACAACGTCTGCACCAGAGATAAGCCCAGCTTAAGTTTTGGCATGAGTGCTGCCATCCTTTCCTCCATGGCTTTTTCACTATAATCTTCTCCTCCATCTTTCCCAGCAGCGTTGGCACTGATGACGTGTAAAATCTTCACATAATGACCATTCGTCGTTTCCTCGGGAGGCTGATAATTCAGTACAAACTCATCGAACACAGAGCCCGTCTCCTTGTCACAAAACTTGACATGATTAGCCCCAGAATCCAATTGGATGACGGCCACAAAGCGACCCCGGTAGCTCAAGTATGGAACAAGTTCCACCTTCTGCAGGGCACATCTCTTGTGCCATATTTCAAACGCTCTCGCTCCGGCCGACACTGGTGTTGATGGCTGAGAAGCTCCACTTTGATCCTCCTCATCAGGCTCAGCGGTCAATTGTCCTTTGAGGACGACAAGATCAGAATGGTGGACAATCTGATCTCTGGAATAGTTTTGGAGGATCACCTTCATGATGTGATGATGTGTGATAAGATGACGATGTGCAGAGACACTCAAATTCCACAGTGTGGATTTTTTGTTACGTGTCTTTTATGTGAGCAATTTATATGGCACCATTATGTCGTCGTCTGTCTCCTGAGGAGCAGAAATGAACAATGATTCCGAAGGGGTCTACTCCAAATAATTTTATATGTCAGCCACTGCTGCAGTGCTGCTCCTGCTATATTCCACATGATGATCCTCTCTCGCTAGAAGTGGAGGTACTAAAAGGATTATAAAGTGCCCTTTGGAAAGGCCAGAGAAATGAAGAAGAAGATATTTGCGAGGAAAAGTCATCCCTGCAGTCTGCTACTCTATTCTTGTACAACAACTCACGAGCTCTTACTGCATCTTCCTCTCTGCAGGCAACATAAAATATAGCACAAAAGTTTATAGCTCTCTCTCTCATAACTATATAAGTACACGCGTTTACATCTGTGGAGCAGAAAATAGCAGAGATTTTACCTTGTGCTTTTTTTGTGGTGCATAGCGCACTTGGACGTACTATGCATGTACAAATATGTATATTTTAGCAATAACAATAATAACGTATTAAAGTGAGTTGTATAGTGAGTGCTATGTTGAATGGGTCCGAAGCAAAAAGTGTGTGCCCATACTATAACACTGCTCAAAAACCAACCAGCACAAAAAACTCTCATTCACTCAATTCATATTGTTATCGCTGCAACTCAAGAGAAGAGACTTCCTTCAAGTAGCTCCACTCCGGATTCCCTGGCTTTTTAGAACTTCTGAATCAATGAAATGAGATGTACCCACTTATCCCCAAGTTGTTGCAGATGTTGGCTTCTGGTTGAAAGATATGCTTGATACATACGGCTTTTCATGAGCGTGGCACTACGCTCCAAGTTTTATATACAAATGCGCATTCATTGTCTTTTGCTCCGTTTCTTCATGGCTTTTTGGTTTTGTGAACCGGATCGGATGGGAGAAAGCGAAGATCCGAATAGACAGAGAAAGTCAATGGTCCGTAACAATGTTTTATGCGGAGAAAGCTACATGGAAATATCTACAAGGATTTTTATTTTTTTTGCAGAGTTTTCATTCTGTATCAGATGACCATAAATATATCATCTTCATTTGAATAGAGGCATGAGGCAATAAATAACGTAGATGAAGCAGAGATGCGCTATATAAGTTGATTGTTATATCTGCATACAAATTGATCAAAATCTTGCACGTAATGAATGATGGTGGTATAATCATGACCAGTTACGTGACGTGTGTTAGTCTGGTCATGGGCAGATTCTTTTCGATAATAGCTTTTAAAACCTTTCAATTTGTACCACCGCAGACCACACTCTTCAGACGATAGCTATTTGCTGCAAGTATATTTGGATTAGTTTTCCATTTCTGCATTATCGTGGGCCCATTGTTGCCTCTGTGTCATACACATACAACACATATATGCCCAGATAAAAATATTGTATGAAATTTCATGACGCGTGTGCTATTCCAAGTCTTGATTGAATGGCCACGAAACATTAAATCACGCAGGAGTCCAGGATGCAGGAAGCGTTTTCTAAGCACCGTCCTAGACCATAAAATGCGTCCTTGAAAGATTATGTCAACTGAACTAGATATATTTTATTAGAACATAATTTATTTTATAGAACATATTTTATTGTCCCAAGTTTGAAGTCCGAATTATAATTAGTACTGGCTTGATCAGCAACGCTAGATTTTCACTATTTAAAATGAATTTTTATAAATTTTGCGTCATCGAATTGATAAGGATATTTTTTGGTATTGCATTTATACTTCAGCCAGCAGACTGTACCAAAATTTACATGGAAGCACCAACAATCGAGCTTAGTTACCTTTGCGTGAGGAACAGTTTGGAGGAATCAAGTGTAGAGTGTATTCATGGACAAGATGTTAACAAGTTTAATAAAGAGTTCACCTTTGAGAACAAGACACTCGTTATGAGCGATGACGTTTTTCGGGTGAAATTTAAGTGTGTAGCACCGTATCCGGTGGAATGGGAGTACGCACAAGACAAGGTAAATTTACTGCATCAATGCAATAGTTTTTTTCAGTCTTAATGGCGTCTTCATTTTCATGTTACACTTTTATTTGCGTTTCCATCAGTGGCATCCACTTGCCTCCGGCAAATCCTTAGATATCCTAGCGTTGGCTTTACGAACGCTAACAACGTACTCCAGAGTGATATCTGACCTCAACGACCCACTTACATTTAATTTTTCAAGTTCGTTAATTTTGACGAACCATGAATTGGCAAACGTAGGTCTTGGCTTGTACACCTGCAGTGGCGTAGATACTGTGACTTCGTCACCAAAACTTTCTGATAGGGTTTCTCTATTCAAGGATGAAGGTACACCATAAAACATAGTAAATGTAGTGTGCAACATAATGAGTTTCTCTACGATGATCTCGTCTTTTTGACATCAGATTCGGTATTCGATCAGGCATTTGCACTGTCCGGAAAAAACGTTACCGTTTGGACGGAAGAAAACGACGATACCATCACATTTCCTTGTTACGTCAAGAAGAAATTTGTAAATGTGACATTGTTTATGATGGCGTCTAGAATAACGCATTGGCCCTTTGGATTTGACTCCACAAACATCCACAAAGCTTTGCAACTTATGCCGGTAATAATTACTGCTAACTGCATACGGGAGTAAAATAACCTGCATAAATGCTTATCGTTTACATATGTACTTGGTTATGCGGGCATAGGAAAGTTTTCGAAACTCGCTGGAGAAAACTTGGTGGAGAAAAATCAGGCTTAACGAGCAACTGTCCTTCAGACCCGAGTTGGGCTACATTTTTCATAGATATGCCAACTCAGTAATTCCGGGACGCTTTCAACTTTCGCCTGGAATTTACAAATGCGTCAACGCTGACAGTGAGGACGACAACGTTGTGATAACTCTTGAACCTGGAAGCAAACCCGCTAATCCTAACAATCCAAACGTAACTGTGAAATATGAGTTGATTCAAGACGATCTTGTTGGCAAAGGAAGTAGACGACATTCTTCAAGAATAATTGCAATGCTTCAGGTGGAGTGCTGCTCCACCAGTTCAAGCAGTCCTCCAGAGAATATAGAAGTCGCAAATTGTTACAACAAACTCGACTGTGATAGAGTTCAAAATACCGTCTGCTACCAGGTGAAAGTTTACATATTTTGCTTAGTTTTGCATTACGTTTAAAAGCATTTCAAAAGCATCCTGTCGTGGTACTTACAATCTAAAATCATCTTCGGGGCATATCAACAGGATGGCAAAGAAAATTTTCAAAATCAGAAATATCAGAAATATCGGTCCATGAAGATTGTTGGAAACTGCTTACAAAGTAACATCTCGTTAGTATCAGCGTCACCTTCCAAATCCAATCCAGTTTGGTCTCTTCCATTGACCGTAGGATGTTCCGGAGAAGGAATGAACTATTGCCAGAGTCCAGTGTTTCCATTAACCACTTTAAATGGCACGGTGGAACCACGTAAACCCCCAAAAAATCTCGAACACCTCATTAGTAGTTTAGTTGATATCAATTCCATTCAGCCAAGAACTTATGAATTAGCTGTCCACGTTCAGTCTTTCTCTTTTAGGCAGTTGGGAAGATATTGATCCATACACAATGTTAAGATTAAGTCCGCAAAAGAACAAAAGCGAGCAGTCACCGGTGACAGTCTATGCGAATCAAAGCATCACGTTTGTATGCAAATTTGCAGCCTTTTATTTTTCACAAGGATGTAGAATGACCATTGATCTAACTGATGGAAAACACATACTAATTCCAGGTATCATCATGTACTAAAGTCCACACGAGATTCTCTAAATCCAACACTGAATGTTCTAGATTTAGTATAATGAATGCAATCTTTATATGTATATTCCGTAAATTGTCTAGAGACTGTTGGTTTGAAGGATGATAACGTGCATTTGTTTCTAAAAGTAACTACCAGCGGCCTAACGGTGACGCGAGATATGAAGTCGATATCGTGCTATGCTCCAGTTACCCATTCTTTTCAGTGGATTAAGAAAACGGTTATGTTCGATATAAAAGGTGTTATTACAGTTAACGCCAGAGAAAGCACAATACGCGAATCATGTAGTACTAACTTTGGTTTGATAAAGCATAGTAAATGCATCCAATTTTTTATAAATTAAGATGGAAAGCCAGCCACAATTACTGGACATTCGGAGGAGAGCGAACTCACTTGGATATTGCATGACAAACAACAATCACTAATTTGCGAGTTCGAAGGAATACCGGCTCCGGAGAATATAGCATGGTTAAAAAATGGGGAGGTAATGAAATCTCCATCCTCTCCTTTTCAGTATTTGGTACTTCGATTTTTGATGTGATATATCTTTGTGCTTTCTTTTTATTGTAGACCCTGCAGATTACCAATGACACAGTTCGGCTATACAATTACAGCACAAGTGAAAATAGGTCTGTTTTGGAGGTCTACGGTATCAATTACGACACTCACGGAGAATATACGTGTGTGGTCCATAACTTGCTTGGCAGTGCGAATAAGACGTTCCATATCTACATTGAAGGTTTGTATTTAGCAAATTTCTTCTATCTAAATATATCATATCTTATGCAATGCTAAACTGGAGAATTTTCGAAGTTCACTCCGGTTTCATGAAACATTCGACGGACTAGATTGCACTGATTAAAACATACCAAGTTTGTCCCTAGTTTCAGAAACAAACTGGACAATTTTTAGTGTCAGTGTGGGGCTATTATGCTTCTTGGCCATTTTACTATTTGTGGCATTCAAAACTTGGAGAACAAGAAGCTCTTTGGCTAACGTCATCAGAGAACCATTTCACGGAGATTCATGAGGAGTGCCGGTTTTTCAGGGAACAATATCGGACACGGGAGCAAGATTTACAAAAAAAATATATGCATTATTTTAATTTTGTAATTTATCTGAAAAACTCATCGTGCTCAGTAAAGACTGGTGGTACATATGTTTCTGTTAAAACTGGATTAAAACTTCGCATTTTTATGACGACGTGTGGAAGCAGGAATCGGAAGCAATGATTTATAAATAAATCAAATGACAAAAGGAGTTTGTAGACGTACTCGGTGAATTCAATGTAGACCCGTGTGTATTTGAAATTAGCTATAATTATTTATTGTTCAATTCTGCATATTCTTTTCCATTTTCACTTCGTCAAGGATAGCTTTAGCACCAAGGCACAGTAATTGTTCCCCTAAGGCTTTTCCCAATTGTGCAGACACTGCTGAAGCAGCTCGATAAAATGTTGGAAATTCTCTTGGAAATACGGAGGTAAGGCACGTCTCTTTGGAATGCACTTCATCTGCACCATCTCCACCTATATTACACTCTTGCTCTTCCACGACAGACTTGGATCCATCCAAGTTCCAAACAGATCCTTTGAGGATCAATTTTGTACATTGTACGCCCTCAACTTTGGAATATGTGACCGAAGAAAAGACGGCCACAGGAACGGAGCAGCCGCCTTCCAATGTTCGCATAAATGTACGCTCTGCTAAACATCTTAAATACGTGGTGGGGTCATTTAACGGTTCCAGTAGATTCAAAATAAATTCATTGTCTTCAGCACACTCGATTCCTAAGGCACCTTGACCAACTGCATGCATGCAGTCATCGCTTTCCAAATACTGTGAAATAAGCGAAGCGTTTACTTTTGTTGAAACTAGCAATATTTTAATATAATTTCCAAAATACTCCGAATTTAAATATTCATCATACTTGTCCGATACGGTCAACCCATCCCATCCGGGATACTCCGGCCGTTGCCAAAATCAAGGCCTGGTAAGGACCTTCCGGGTCATCTAATTTCTTCAGCCTGGTATTAAGATTACCTCGAACATCGATGAACTTCAGGTGAGAATAGTGCTTCCGAAGTTGCGCAACTCTGCGCAAGGAACTTGTACCTTTGTAGCGCAAAGATAATTTTTTTCAAGATCACGTAATTTGTATATAAAATCTTTCGATGATATTTGTCTGCCCCTTACTTACCGACGCAGCTTCCTGCTGGTAAATCTCTGAGATTCTTCGCACTAGTTTGTGGACTAAATAAAACAGCATCACGGGGATCCTCTCGCCTGCATTTACATAGCAAAAATGAACCAAAGATCAAATTCACCCTGTTTTAAATGCACCCAAAAATTAAAAGCACTTATCGAACCATCTAGGCCGTACTTTGTTATCGCAGCAATTGCGAGTCCATCGGGAAGCTGCGTTGGTAAATCCTTCAGGGAATGGACCACCAAGTCAATTTCTTTGTTGAGCAATGCGACTTCCAGCTCTTTAGTGAACAAACTTTTCTCTCCGATTTTGGACAACGCGACGTCCAGTATCTTATCCCCCGTTGTATTTATTCCAACTATATATGGGAACACATATATATATACTTAACTACATTTTTAAATAATGACATGCCAAGAATCCAAACCTTCCAGGTAGAATGTGGCATGCGGAACACTTTTTCGTTTTTCAGGTCCACTTACTAATTTCGAATGTGTGCTGGGGGAACTTCTCCTTCAGTTGATCGATCACCCAATTCGTTTGAATCAGGGCTAGCTGCATAGTATACAAAGATATCAAATTTATAGAAAATATATATAACTTTCTTAAGCTGTGTGCGTTAAACTTCGTAGTTTCCATACATGACTTTTCCGCGACCCCACACGTATAACGGTACTCTGTTCCATGATGCGCTGAATTGTTCAGACTAACTAAAAAATATCACCGGTGAATGTACCTCTCCCTTTCACAGATTTAAATTAATGTTAGGCACCCATCGGTAGACCGGATACATATAACAACGAGGAAACACCTTGATATCATTAACTAAGTCCAATCTCACGAAGGTGTTTCATGACACCGAAAATTTTAGTAATTGTCCCTGCGGCTTCTCCAAGTAATTGTGTGTCTTTCGTTCGGGTTTATATTCCAAGTTGGGTGCTAGTACTGCTAGTGCTAATGAATGAATGCCACGTTTACTTCGAAGACGAATTCCAAGGACGCGATGAGTCAATCCGTCAATTCATTTCTCCTTTTTTGCTGCGGTAGATATATTCACACAGAAATGGATTGTATATTATGTGTGCCCATGTCCATAAATGTGAAATGATAAGTTATAAGTGGAAGATATTATTTGCTCAAAATTTGCATTATCATTTCGCTGGATCCGTCAGGATTTCACAATGGCACGGGTGACAACTGAATGGTGATGGGCACCTTGTTTATTGGTACCACTACTCTTAGTGCAATTAAATAGTAGATCGCTGCAGGAAAGGTATGTTATATTATTTATAACATGTAGCATGCTGCGATGTTCTTCACACAATCACATAAACTCAGCCTCGATTTTACGCTGTTGTGTTTTGGAAGGTTGTTTGTGTGCGCCGAGTGTGCACCAAAATTCATGCTACACTACAATAATCTACGATTCGATATTATAACTGAAATTTTAACGTAATTGAGAGTAGTATTGGGGAGAATGAGACGAGCTTCTATAATTTTTGTCACATTCGTCCAGTGATTTACCTGAACCTGCTGAACACTAGGCACTACTTCGTATGTAATGTAAATCTGTGCAATCCTTTCAGCACACCAAACCAACATACATACGGCATGAATTAAAAAACACAAACACATGAATCAGCCATAATATACGTATGAAAACACATCTGTACATTGTGTGGGAGAATGTTATGATGATGGTGCTTGTTGTATATTCCTGCTACTTCAAGACAGACTTGAGTAAGCTACAGGAAAAAGGAACCATGTATTGCTTATGTACGATCTTGCTGTCTTCCATAACCGGCATATAGGCTACCACTTTATGCAGTTCCAATGTTATGAAAACATGAAAAGTGTTCTTGGAGTTGGAGCACGTGCTTTCAATTCAGCTGGAGCTGGACAGGAAACAAAGGCGAGCGTCAGAGTCAGCAGGCAGAGATGCTCATGTATTCACGGTGTGCACAATATTAAGTACTCTGAGAACAAATTTCGAAAAATATCTGCTGTATTGTGCAGTTTTTACTAATTTGTCAAAATTAATAAACCTTGGATTTAGTTTTAGTTGTTTCAATTATTGTTTGGTAGACAAATTCCAACCAAGGATATTAAATGATACTAAAGTGGAGTATTCGTTGGCAATGCATTTTTCGTTACAACTAATGGAACGCTACAACTAATATTATGTTCACCCGACCGATACAGTTAGAAGCGGGTGGTCAGTTGGCACTAAAAAGTTTTAGCTACAAACATCTTTAAACGCTTAATACTTTGCATGCATGTGCAAATGCATTTCTGTCAGCTTACGATGTAAATTAAATACTATACTTTAGGTAAACTATATGTAATTTTTGACATCCGTACTCAACCGAGTAATTCATCAGAGTAGATAAACAATTATTTTAACGCGTAAAATGTACTTACTGCGGATGTATAGGTACATTTAAAATAAATCAGGAAACTGAAAGATCATACTAGTATTGAAATCATTGAACATCAGTCTTCGCTGCGAGTCACAAAATCTCAGCAATGTTGTCAATCGGTTATCCGCTGTGATACTTCATAAAGTGGTCACGAAGAGCTGGTTCAGTCTTCATCGTACACGGGCAATAAGCGCATCTATACTGTCCAGTCTCATCGTGTTCAATCTGCAAATATATATTGTTGTAATTTCAATTTTACCCTTATTACTCTCATGAAACAAACAACGGTTGGAAAACTTGCCTTTAAATGCTGCATAATTTCAGCCTTGGATGCAAATTCGTAACCACATTTACTACATTTGCCGCCACCGTTATTGGATCCTATATCGTTAGCTGCAGATTCTTCCTCATGAGATTTCATATGTAACCTGAAGGGCATCCAAATTTAATATTATTAATTGGAATGACTATTTGCCCCAAATTCTAGATTCCAAATTACAAACAATTTGTCCTTGTCCTACCTTAAATTTGCAGGGCCGTAGCAAGTGATACCACAAGTCGTGCAATTTATTGGTCGAGTCGTAGGAGTATAAGGCTTCCTGTTGCTAGAAACTGGTTGAGGCAATGAGGATGTGGTTATGTCACTAGGCGTTTCTATCTCGAAAATTCCTTGTACTTGTGGCTCGCTTTCGTCGACAAACTCTTCATTGTTCACGGTGTATGACGTGGTAAGTATTCCTTGGACAATTGGTTCGCTTTCTACAATGCAATCGTCGTCCACACCGTTGGACAGATACCTCGTTTCCATATATCCCTCCAGTATAGGCTCACTTTCTTCAAAGTAGTTATCTGCATGTGTGTGATTAGTGTGCGAACCTTCGTATATTTCTTGAATTAGTGACTCGCTGTCAACAAATTCTTCCTGGTCATGCTCAATGGTGATACTATCAGGATTATTGGATGACTTCGCCTTGTGCAATATTGTCATGTGTTGTTTAAGTCCTTGATTTGTGCCAAAACGACAAGTGCAAATATAACACTGGAACGCACCATCGCCATGCAAAGCCTGTCAACAGAATGCATGAGAATCGCAAACTTAGTTACAACTGGCAATTCAATATGGTTTTGATTATCTATCATCATTACCTGTATGTGTTTCGTCACTTCGTCTTTTGTTCTGAATCTGTTTAGACATTTTGGACATTGTGCAGGACGTGTATGACTGAGAATATGTATTTGTAACTTTCTGGATCCATAAAACACTTTTGCACAATAACTGCATTTTAATGCTGGAAATGCTGAGGCTTTAACAGTTGCTACATTCGCTGGCTTCACGGGTTCGGTTGGCGCCGTTGCTGTCGCTCTTACGACGTTTCTCTCCGTACTATCACTTCTTCGACTACTTCTTGTTACCATATTTCTCAAACCGCCGGATATTTTGTCTAATTCCTCTTGCTTATTTTCTTCCGAGTTTGCTTGCGAATCTTTACTTTTTGCATCAACCCGTGGTTCGCGTAACGGAGGGGCACGTTTATTTGCCTGATTAATGGGTAAAGGCGTTTTCCTTCTCCCGGCAATTTGACGGAATTTAACGGCCTTTGCCGTGAAAGTATTATAAATACCTTTCACGAGAGCGTTATGGTGCGTGCGAATATGCGCACCGAGATATAGTTTGGTTTGAAACACACAGGGGCATTTTTTACATTTAAACTCTCCGTCGGTATGCGCCGTCTGAAACGAAAAATGTTCAATCAATCGAATAAATGCCACATAATAATGAGCCGAACAGTTCAACATTAAATATGCATTAAATCAAGCGTGACTTACCTGGTTGTGTTTTACGTATCTTTTCTCTCTTCCAAATGTTATTCCACACAAATTACACTTCCAACGTCGCCTAGAACTAGAAGGAGCCGTTACATGTCTAAATATAGAAAAAATAGAGAATCAGCCATTTTTGTTTGTTTATATAGAATAACTAATTTACCACGTAACATTCAGAATACCTTGATGATGGTACTGAGCTTAAGACTGTAGAACTTTTATTTTGCTCTAAAGCTGAACTGATGTTTGATGGAGAATTGGTCTTCTTTGGTGAAGCCCGTTTTGCTGGTGCCAATCCACGGATTTTTAGAAAGTTTCTATTTACTCTGGGCGGAACATTTGATCGCCTATCCTCTTCTTGGGTTTCTTCTAACCCGCTGGTCTCACTTTCGCTTTTCTTTCGCTCCTTCGAAGATATAATCCTTGTATCACTTCTTGTATTATTCAGTTTCGCAAATAAAGGATCATGCCAGTCGTTGTGTTTGGTTAAACCAATGACCGTGTGGAAACAGCAGCTGCATTGTGTGCACTTATATTGACCGTTTGAATGCGCAACCTATAAATCAATCATAAATCATAAGTAAAACTAGGAATCGTACTGTATTGATCATAATATAATGTAATCAGAACTCTATAAGTCCCTTACCGCTTTATGTTTGACTAAGCTGGCATAGTTCACTTTACGATTACATAAATTACATTCTGCGAGTTTTCTAAAATCAAAAGGCAAATTATACAATAAATTGCATGAAATATGTTTGTATATATGAAATATGAAATCGAGAGTTCATACTCTCGCTTTCTGCGTGGGGAATGTTGAAGAGCTTCCTCTACTCCTGTCGTTCCAAAAATTTCGGACGTTTGCGATCCACGTCTAGTGGTCATGTTTGGTTTTATAAACCCATTTGCAGGTACTGTGCCGATTTGCGTAGATTTGATAGGGTCTTTGTGATAGATGGATGTATGTGCGCGTAAACCTTCCGAGGTAAGGAACTTACAAGTGCACTTCGTGCATTTAAACTGTCCATCATGGAAATGTGAATTCTGTACACCAAATAAAACAAACAATGTTTGAAAAAATCATACCACCAATTAAGTTTTGCCGCCTTAAAACACACCTACCTTTCTATGAGTGGGTAAATTATTCACATGTAGCCATAAATGGCACAAGTGGCACTTCTTCTTAGATAAGTTGTGAGCTTCCCCTTTACTGCCATCATTCGTTCTTATCATACTTTTGCTATCATGCACGACATTGTGTTTATTCAATGAACTAGCGGACTTGTGATGGTTTAACTGATGCCATATCAAGCCACGTTCGACAAGGAATTTACACGAACAATCAGAACATTTGAATTTTCCATTACGATTATGCGCTATCTGAAAAGGTAGATCAATAACATTTAGTGTTCATGCTCTTGTTAACATCATGTTAGAAAACGAGAATGGTTTCTTTCATTGCATTAATTGATTATTACCCTTTTATGTTTACCGACACTACCCGGATGACTAAATTTGATGTCACATAAATCACATTCATGTTTCTTTTCTCCAGGATTTCTAGTGTGAACATTTAGATGTGTCCTATTTAAAGTAAAAGATTATATGATTAATTTATCACAATTAATCTTGTGTACATGTTCATTTGGTCACTGTTGTAGCACGCGATGCTGATTACCTCAAATTACTCTTGGAACTAAGAATTTTGTGGCAGTAACGGCATTCTAAACTTAGTTGTGTCGTGTCACTCTCAATTTCTGAATCTTCTGGTCGAGCATTCGAAAACTTCTGTTTCGGTGGATCATAAGACACACCAACTTCAGGGACGAGTTCCATTTTTGGTTTATTGTCGCGCACTGTATGATACAATTGTGTATGATTCTCAAGTCCACGAGATGTGACGAACTTGCAGCTACACTTCGAACACTGGAACTTCCCGTCGTGATTATGGCATTGCTAAAATGCAGCATATGAAAACAAAATGTAACACCAAATATTTCTTGTTTTGAAAGGCTTGTATACGCACAATGGCATACCTTTTTATGTCCGATAATACTACTTCGATGGAGCAATTTTATGTGACAAAGATCACATTCGTAAATTTTTGCGGTGGCATGTCCAAGAACATGAATTCTGTAAAATTGGAAGTTGGTATACCAATTCATTTTTTAAATTATTTTATCAAGATTTCTACACGTAATTAATTTTACCTGTAAGCTGTCTTTCCCGGAAGAATTTTATCACAATGTCGACATTTGAAAGTAAGTTTTCTTGGAGGCGGAATCACTACTTGACTGATGGGTTTTCCTCCTGACTTCCGACCGCCAATGTAGCCATGATATGTTGTTTGATGGTTTATTAAACCACCCAACGACAAAAATTTGCAGGAACATTGGTCACATTTGAATTTTCCAGAATGATGGTGCGCTCTCTGAAGAAACAATAGGAATCGTGATCGTAATTCAAATAACATCGACTAGCTTTTATAGTAAATTATCAAGTGAAGCTAAAATTCATTTTATTACCTTCTTATGTATCCTTACTGTACCCGGGGTGGAAAATTTTAAACCGCATAAACCGCATTTAAATTCTTTTTCATTTCCTCGATGATGAATAATTATATGGCACCTATTAACAAATTGAATCAAATATTGGACAATATATAAAACCTGCACTACTGAATTGAAAAATACTTACGTTAGTAAAATATACAACCAACTTACTTCAACGCCTTGTCGTTGCCCAATACTTTTCCACATGTCGAGCAATCAAAGGTGTTTTTGCTAGGTGAAGGTTTATCAAAATCCGCCGAAGTTATTTGGTTCTGCTCCTTCTGCTTGCCTATGGCTCCATGGAAAGCTAATTCATGTTTGTGCAGCCACGCCCGTCTTATAAATGTAAATGGGCAACTCGGGCATTTGAACTTTCCAACCTTGTGCACTATCTGCAACAAAAAATAAAAATGAAGAGAATATAGAATATCCTAGAAGTTTATACTAATAAATTTATAAACATTCATTTTCGTATAACCTTCTTATGGTTCAGTAATTTTTTGTGGCTGTGGAATGCTTGAGGGCATACGTTGCACTGCCAAGCTCCAGTAGAAACATACTCCGGAAAATCAATAGTTTGTTCGATGCTTAATTCATAAAAATAAATATTGTAAGTAAGATATTATTCACCTCACATTCTCATTATGCATTACTTCAAAGAAAAGTTATTCAAGCTAGACACCGGACAAGTTAAGGAATATTTTCTTACCTCTGATTATTTGGCTCGGTGATCCCATTAATCATGGAACCAATGCCTGAAGATTGGTCGTCCGTAGTGCTCGGTTCTAAAAGCTGTTGCTGAAGTCTTTTGATAGCCTCTGGTTTCAATGATTTTAATTTGAAGTTCCAATCTTCACGCATTATTGCATGCTCACGAACAAGATGGGTAAACAACGCCTGGGTGACATTATACCGGCAGCAGCAAAACGAACATTTGTAGGGTCCATTTTTGTGGGCACGCTAAAAAAATCGCCGTATTAAGCTATTGACTACTGACTTTTGAGGAATATCAAAAGATTTAATGAAGCATGTGGTTGCTTACCTTTTTGTGATTAATTATACCAACTTTCTGGGCAAAATCCTTCAGACACAAATCACACTGTGACGGTTTCAGGTTGGAATGAACCAACTCATGTTTCCTAATCGAAAGTTTGAATCAAATTACATTTGCTATTTCGTTGGAGTGGAATACTCACAAACAAGCAGAATAAATGGATTATCAAGCAGTATCATTAATTTAAAACTGAATTTTTACTTGTAATCTTCCAGACTTGGTAATACCCTCTCACAAATGCTGCATTTGTATTTAGGCTGAGGCAATTCGGTCACATATCTCTGCGGTTGGGTGTTCGACTGGTACGATGGTTTCTTAAGTTTCTTTGAATGGTATATGATCTTGTGTCGCAGTAAAGCCCTGGACTCGTTGAACCGGCAGGTGCAGTCTTTACATGAAAAATTTCCATCCGTGTGGGCTTGCTAAAACACGAATGTTCAACTTGGAATTTGATGTGTGAATTATTGGAATCCATATTTTCGTGTGAATTGAATTGTTGGAAAGTACCCTTTTGTGTTGAGCCAACGTTGAGTTAAGGCGAAAGTAGTTTCCACAAAGGTCACATTTATGTGGCTTCAAATTCTGGTGGATTAACATATGGCCCCTAAACGCAGGAAATCCACATATATTGGATTCGTTAATTATGTAACACAAACCTATCATACATGATATCTAAAGCCTTAACGAATAATAACCTCCATGAAGTAGGACTTCTCAATTGCTTTTGACAAACATGGCATTCGTAAAATCCTGCCGAATTCTGAGATGGGTGTTGCGGCCTCAGGCTCGGCAGTGGAATATCCTCCATGTGTAAGATTCCGGTTGGGCGTACTTCTTTCCCAGGAGAATTAAGCCTTTTGATTTTAAGCTTCTTGGGATGCATCACCTTAGTATGCCGGGAGTACGCGTGGAGGTTCGAAAAGTTACAGTTGCAAATGTTACAGAAGAATTTTGAATTTGAATCCTTGGTTTTGGTATGAGAATTTCTCTGCAACACACATCCTGATTATATTACTGCATATTTTTTATCATAAAAAATTATTCGAAATCTAGCACAAACCTTGTGACGGACCACGTTTGAGAAATGACTGAACCTAAATCCACATATATCACAACGATATGGTCTGGCTCCAGTGTGCGTATTTATGTGATCGCTGTTTAATTTAGTAAACACATAACATAGTATAAATAAACCATGCAATGCAAATCTTCGATGTATTTTAGCACTCAAAATTACGATTGTCACGTTTACCTAAGTCTTCTAGCGCCAGGAAACGTTTTCTCGCACATCGTGCATTTGTACACCTTTCCACGGACATATTTTCCCAAGTTCAAAACTGGATGGGAAGATTTTGAGTTAACAAGTTGCATCTTCGCCCGAGCAATAATTGACTGTTTTTTAAAAGTTGCACCAGGAATCTTAGGGTGCATTTTGTTTTGATGTGCTTTCCTGCTACTGTCATGTAAAAATGTACATGGACAATGCATGCATTTAAATTTTCCGTTTGAATGACAAGTCTGGAATTCCAAAAATGTACATTAAGATTACAAACAAAATACAAAGAGATAGTCAGCTAGATCAAACTGATCGAAGTAGTCTGATCAGCAGGAATATGGCCATGATAATTTCGACTCTTGATTTACCCGCATGTGACGTTCCATGTTGCAGTACATACTACCTAGGTTGCAGATGGGACACTTAACCCATCGTCCACGCCCTGATGTTGGTCGCGATTTATCCAAATCATTCACACTACAACTTACAAAATTGTGCTTCCTATGGACGAAAAACAAGTATGAATATTGTAAACAATAGATTTAACTGGAATGCTTAAGACTAAGCACAGTAAAGTATACTAATGCCTAAATTGCCATATCTTATAGATTTTACTCACCCCACCCTTCCAAGTTTTTCCGTCTCGTAAACTTCCCGTTTCAAGTTGGGAATTTCGTCATCTGATTCAAGATCCTTTTTAACAATACCCCTCTTTCTTGTCATCCAAAATTCTCTGCTATCTCTGGAGTGAATGGCTCTTCCCATCTTCTGAATAGCCAACTGATAACTTGGAAGGTGATAAATAGGCACCGGTCTACCATGGTCTTCCTTTGTCTCCCGATGGCTTTTATAACTGAGCTCGGTAAGGAATGCTCTACCACAGCACATAATTAATTTTCCAGTTTCTCTTTGCTCTACCAGATCTGTGACTACAAAGGCATAGAACGATTTAATTAAAGTGGAAGCACTATTGAATGTTAATTAATCATATTTGAACGTTGTGGAATTGCTAACCAGTGGGAGGGTTAACAACCACCCTGCCGAGTTCAGTACGCCTACTGTATTCAGGTGCTACTTCAATAATTTTAAACTCCATTTTAAGTTAATTTCGTCACCGTCCCCTCAAAGAGTTGTAAAGAATTCCGTTCACGATGTCCTCGGGTTGAAGGTCACCCCTTAACCACCGACATCGTCGTAACCCCTAAAGAGTAAAATAAACAAAACATAAAATTTAAACGTACTTTATACAATGTTTAATTAATAAACTGACGATCTGCCAACTACAAATATTAACTATATTCAATATGTATGCTCTTACCCTTCATTCTTCAGCCTCAGCCAGATATCCCTTCAATTCAAATTCCTTCAAGACCCCAACACAACAATGGCGTTTTGTGAGGATTCCACTTTTCACCTTCGTCAACCTTGAACTTGACGACTGACAACTGAAGGTGGAAGCGTTCCACTTCCAACTTCTTCGCTCTTCCTCCAGAAACCCTACTCCTTGATTCTAATCCTAATTGTTAATTACTCAGTTACTTCATACTTACAACTTCAAGGTCACCAAAATTGCTACCTGCTCCACATCCCCTATCAGATGAAAGTGACAGCTCTAGTTTGTAGTTAATCTTTGTAAAGGGGTGAAATTGCTTGCTTATCCTGGACAAATATCCCGGTGCACTTTTAATTCAATAAATATCGAGCTACTAATCGCATAAATATGAATCATAACCCGAGCAAACTGAAACTTGCTCTAATTGTAAGTTTGATGAGAACCCATTAAACTCATTGTTGTTATGAAAGGAAGCGTACACGGTGCATTTAGGTACCTGCATACACTATCCTTTCACTCGGATGATGCTCTTCCCCATCTTCCTGTTTTGATGAGTTTCAATGTGTTTGTGTTGCATATGCACAGGGGTTGTTTTGTTTTCTCAATTTGAATATTCTTGCCTCGTGCGTAGCAAGCACCAAGTGAGACTTGGCTTGTGTATATTCTTCTCGTATGCCGCAGAGAAAGTCTTTGTTGTAATGCGAGGCGTCCTTTTTGCCAAAGCAGAAAATATTTTTGCTGGGTTTCAGATTTGTAATTACAACTTAAACAGCTATTTTTAATCATTTCGTAAATATAATCTATAACAAGTTACAAATCAAGTTGTCTAAATGTCAAAACGTACAATTATAAGAGTATCGAAATCAGTACTTCCGTGCCTATGCAGAGAGTAGGAGGGGAGGTTCATCCCCCAAAAAATGGAAGTAAAGAGTTGAGGTGCGGTAGCAGGATGGCTTATCCATTCTCATTCTGTTCAAAGTTGAAACAGAATCCCCCTAAACATTTGCAAGGTGCCCTCCATTTGATTCAGTCATCAATACTTGCTAGAAAATATGATACTGACACATATTTTTACTATTGTTAGCACTGTTCTGTTGTAACCGTTTCGTTCGACCGATTCATTTTTACATTCCTCGCTGCGTGATGAGTGAGAAAGTGAGAACGGAAGGGATCTGCGTTGTCCACCTTGTAATTATATAACACCACCGCTGGTGCGTAGGAATTCACTTTTCGAACGTACGTGTCAATTCTTTAACTATGCGAACTGGGTGAGGATGAAAGACTTTCTGGTGGCGTAGGAGTTCAGTTTCCGTGCCGTACGAGCACGAACATTTTCTGCAGGGGTAGGGACTGTTTTTCACGTGTGACTTCTGCAATGAGGAAAATTATGAATGAAATCTTCGCATGAAAGAACTTGTTTTATAGAGCTGAGCTAATAGCAAACTAATTGTTACCTGCATATGTATGTTTAAGTGTGATGCGCATGTAGCTAAATACCCACACTTTGAACAAACTAACGATTCTTTTGGTCTCATAAAACCTTCCGCGTCTCTCATTGCTTCAGAACTCTACATTTTGTTAAACCACATTAATTCATATTGATTCCCTTGCTAAGGACGCAATAAAATGTACTAGGCTTAAAATATTAAACAGCATACCTTTCTTGAATGCTTGTCCTCTGATTTCCGATCAAGATTGGGATTAGTGGTCACCTTGGTGGGGCCCGCACTGATTTCGTCATGGGCTTTATTAATGATGTTGGAATGTACGAGTGTGTAATGAATACTCCTTCCCTTTTCGTTGGCAAACCGGCAAGAGCAGTACGCACATTGAAATCCATTTGTTACGTGATGTGTCTGAAAGAAATTGGTAACCATTCATCAAATCATTTTGCTAATGTTTAATCGGTAGTTTCGTAAAGCATTTTTCTCGTTTTATGATCATGAAATAGTAAAAAATAATACCATACCATTAAATGTCGACTTAAATTCGAGACTGTTACTCCACATAGAATGCACTTTAACGATGTATTCTGTTGAGCTGAAAGCGAAGTGTTAGATTTTTCGTTACCCTTCGCTGTTAGTTTATGTCTGGAAATGACGTGCGAATTTTTCTCGAGTAAAGAATTGAATCTACAGCTGCAAACCCCACACTGAAAACGCTTGCGCATTGAATGACTTCTCTAGAAATACAACGATTCACAGTAATAATTACAATTTATCAATAGCAGAGCTTGTACTATAACTCATCGTTAGTAAAACTTATACACATAGCTACCTCTGTATCGGCCAACCGTGATTCTGTGGCATTTCCGGGGTCCTTTGTCTCTGCCGGAGCCTCCGCTGATTTGATTTCAACCTTGTGTATAAAATTTGTATGAGTCTGTCGACCAAGTTTGTTGCGGAAGCTACACGGGCAGTATTTACATGCGTATCCTTTCTTGACGTGGTTGTTCTGATCAATTTTACAAAATACCGATTCTCAACATTCATTTATCCACCAGGGTGTCAACAGCCTAATGTAACGCATTTTATGTCACGAAAAACGTACTCTCAAGTGATCGTGTAGAGACCTCGACTTTAGCAAAATCCCACAAATCTCGCATTTCTTAGTATTTTCAACAACAATTTGATGATACCGAGCCAAATGCCGTATCAGAATTCGCTTCGTTTCAAAACTGCACGCACACTGAGAGCATTGAAAGCCATTTTTCACATGGCTTTGCTATTTAAAATATATAATACAGACGTTAATGTTAACATCACGAATTTAAACTACGAACACTAGAAAGCAATCATGTATTTCAATAGCAAACCTTCAAATGCATTCGCATAGGCACTAATGGCAGTATGCCACAAATAGCACATTGTTTCGGAGTTTGAGGATGTAAATTTGCATGCCTGAATCTTATATGGACCGATCGACCAAGTTCTGACTCAAAGCTGCAACAGCAGTACGGACATTGAATCCCATTTTTCACATGGCACCGCTATCAAATTAAACACACTTAATTAAATCAAACTCTTTGATGAATACTAACTAAAATTGTTCTTTGAAGTCATAAAATGCGTATTACCTTCATGTGAGTGGGGAGACTATCAGTACTCTTTACCCCACAAAGGGTACAACGAAGGACTCCTGTTCCTATACCATGTCGCTGTGTGGCGTGCATCGCTCTTGACCCCTCGCTTGCAAAACTACAACTGCAGTGTTCACATTTCCATCCATTTTCAACATGGCATCTCTGATCAAGTTTTAATTATAGCTTTAGTTACATAAAGTAACGTGTTTCAATACTACGCCCTAAGCCTCCCAAAATTGTCTATATTTCTGAAATGAAGGAGGATAGCCAACCTTCGTATTACCTGCATATGAAGCTGTATAGTTCCAGAAAAACTCAAACCACAAATAGTACACTTCTTCTTGACAATAATTTTGTGCACTTTCTTTAAATGATGTACTCTAGACTGCATTGTTTCAAAGCTGCAGCAACAGTGTGCACATTTAAATCCATTTTCGACATGACACCGCTGCAAAGTACAGAGCACAAGTATAACGAGCACCGTCATCACATAACCCATAACAGAACGAACTGCGCCACACTTCAATGTCGTTTCAAGCGAATCGAAAACAATTTCTTACCTTCAAATGATTCTTCAAAGTCTCTCTTAATTTTACTCCGCAAAGGGTACAGTCTACCTCTTTTTGTGAGTATGCAAGCACAATACCATGCCGCTTGTTAGCGTGCATCGCCCTTGCCTGCTCTGTTTCAAAACTGCATTTACAGTGTCCACATTTCCATCCATTTTCAACATGGCATCGCTGATTAAATTTAATCACAACTTTAGTTGCACACCATAAACTTATTTAACAATCAGACAGACTCCCAAAATTGTAATAGTAATGATATGTAGAAATGGCGATTTTCGCCTTACCTCCATATGCCTGCTTCTAGTTTCAGAAAAACGTAAGCCACAAATATTGCACTTCCTCGTGGGATCGACGTTGTGCCATCTTACCATATGCCTATCTTTGGAAGCCAATGTTTCAAAGGTGCAGCAACAGTGTGCACATTTAAATCCATTTTCGACATGACAGCGCTAATAAGATGTGACGGTAAAGTTATTATGAATCGTGTGGATTTAAGGGATATCTTACTAATCAAAACAATCGATCGAGTTAGCACAGAAGCAACGAACCATTTTGTGGGATACTACCGACTCCGTCAGCACTCTGTTGCAGAGATCACATACGATGTTTTTCTTCGGTGACACGGGGAATGCCAATCCATGCTTTTTATGGCAATGCATTTTAAGTGCAGTCGGTGTTTTAGACCTAAAGTTACATTCCTTGCACAACTCCGTATAAATATCCGGATCTCGATTCTACAAAACGAAAAAAGAGGGAAGCCAATAATATCACATATTTAATGCGATAGTCTCTAGTACGCCAAAGCACACATTGTAATCACATATTACCTGATCTTGATCTTCTTTTACAGACTCTTCTCCGTGTTTGATATGTAAATGTCGTTCTAGCTCGATTTGGGACTCGAAACAGAAATTGCAATCCAAACACTCTAGACCTCCCTCGACATGATATCTCTGCAAAGAGAGGGAGACTAATGCGTAAAACTTGTACTTGTAAACTTCAAACAATGCATAAAACGCAAATTTCACGCATAGATTATTCAACAAATGTTAATCAAATTTGGCAATTCCAATCAAACCTTCTTGTGCCTATCTAATTTGTCTTCGATGAATGTTTGGTAATCACATATGTCACATTTTAAAAGAAAGGAGCTCTCATCAAAGATCTTTGTTTTGTGCATAAGCCTGAAATGTATCCGCAATCCTTCAATATGTTTCATACGACACGGGCATTCAGGACACTGGACTCCATTTTCAGCATGACAAGTCTAAAGAAAACATAGGTCTCGATAATATCTAACCATTGATTATTGTTAACTAAGGATCACATAATGTAACCAACCATTTTGTGGGCTCGGTAATTTTTCTGGTTGCTGGTATGATAACCGCACAATTCGCATTCGGTATAATTATTCTTATTTGGATGTACATGCAACATGTGGGATCGCCGACCAGCTTCAGTACTAAAGCTGTAAGAGCAATCACTACACTGAAATCCATTTTCCACATGGTGTATCTGTTGGTAAATCAGAATACATATTTTGGACCCTTTCATCACAGAATATTGGATATACCGAAATCTTGAAGCTACGCTTTTAGTGCACTCTCTTAACGACAACGAAAGGGACGACGAAGAGTAGCGTACATTAAAAAGAGAAATGTGTGTGGTCCATAATTAATAGGTACATACCGAAATATGATCAATCAACTTCTGTTCGCTGGTTGTAGAAAATGTGCATTTACCGCACCTGTAGTGATGCTCTTCGGGAAGAGTATTGTGCAAATAAATCATGTGACCTCGTCTTCCCTGTTCCGTTTTGAAACGACAGGTGCAAATATCACATTGAAATCCATTGTCCACGTGGCTGGTCTAGAAGTACAAATGATAAGATTGCAAAGAAATAAAACCAGTGTGACAAGCCTTGTAGCCTTAAATTCTCCCACACAAATAATTTGCTACTACAAACCGAGCAATGATATCTGAACCTCCATATTAACGTTGTGGTAAAGTCGCATTTATCGCACGTTAAAAGCACTTCATCCTTAACAGGACGCTTTATCTTTATGACACCATTGATGTGAACATTCTAAACAACATAATTACGAAATATTTAAAAGTAAATCTCCATCTATAATTTTTAATATTCCATAGACCATTTACCGAAAAATGAATGGGTGGATACAAGGCACTAACCTTTCTATGGCTTTCCAATTCCCTTTGCAAGTAACAGGAAAAATCACATTGCTCACACTTCAGAGAAACAGTAGAACGATCCAGCTTTTTCTTGTGCCTCTGTAATACATGTCCAGTCAAGCCTTCGATCGATTTAAAACTGCAAGGACATTCTGGGCATTTTATCCCGTTTATTATATGACATGTCTACAAGGAAATCGTTGATATAAAGAAAATGAAAAATTCGAAACCATTATATCTTATACTCGTAAATGAACGATTTCTCTACTTCAGTTTAAAAATATATATTCTCCACCACTTCATACTGTAACTGTACCTTTTTGTGGTAGGTGTAAGCCTGAAAAGTTGGTGTTCGATAATTGCAAATTTGACATGAAGTTTGATATTCTTGCACCGCATGAATTTGGTAATCATGCACTTTCAGTCCGTGGTGTGAAGTGGTTGTGTAACTGCATTTTGAGCAATTCACAAGTTCTTGCTTCTCATGAACCTGAAAGGAATTTTGTAAAAAAGAAAGTATGAACAAACTAATACATAAGGTGAGTGTGAATTGCTACCAAGAGTAAATAGGTAACTACAACTTGAATAAGTATTTATTTAACCTTTGTGTTGTCACTCGGCGCAGATTCTTCAACGTCAATCGAATTTTTACTGTCATCACTGAATATATGACAAGTTTTATTTCTTTTATGTGTCAAAAATTCGCCACGTGTTTTGAAAAATTCGCCACAAGCGCACGTCCGGCTGCTTCGAGTTGGGGTTGTGTCAATGTCCTGGAAATTGATTATCTTAATATTAGTCAAATTACATCAATCTTTGTGCTTGCTCAATGCCTAGTAGATATTGTAAATCATGTTTGTGGCAGGTTAAAGAAAATACTAACCATAATGGAAGCATTGGCCCCGCTGTCGTTCTTTAATTCACTTGATGCAACATTGGTATTCACGACATGTTTTACTTCACTATTTCGGCATGAATTATTTTTATGAAAAGTTAGCTCAGTCGCAGTGTTAAAGGAGCATCCACAACTGCATTCAACCCCGCAAATAACATGTGAACTCTACCAAATTCAAGTACAAGACATATGAGCATTTGCTCGTTAGTAAATGAAAACCAAATATGGACATGAACTATGCAAATTGAAATCAAATTTAGATTGCATTACCTTCCGGTGAGAAGTTAACTCTGCTGCATCTATCGCAGTAAATCCGCACAAATCACAATTGAAGATCATGGGTTTTTGATCAAGTTGTTCATCACAAGATGGTGAAAACTCCAAATCCTCATTTAATTCAAATGTACCTGTACCACTATCCCCTTGATTTGTACAATGGTAAGATTCATCATCCTTGAGGCATATCTAAAAAATAGAACCGAAATGCAAACCGGCTTGATAAAACGCTGACCGAGGCTAAATGCTCAGTTATAGTACACAAACACGATTATCCATAGATCGTACCGTTTGATGAGCAAAAAGTTGCGAAATTTCCGGAAAGGTTTCATTGCAGACATTGCAAGCTTTCGTATTTTCTCCAGACACGGAAATGTTATCTAGAATCGACAACGTTATATTACTTTAAGGTTGAATTGAATTGCAAAGCTTATTCAAGCGACATCGCTTTTTACGATTCTAGACGTACCCAATTTGTAACTTTCACTTAAGTTTGCCTGGTTGTTGCTGGGCTTGATGTGCCTTTCTCTGCAGTGTGCGAATAAATTAAATTTCGTTGCGAATGTTTTAGTGCAAAACCGACAAAGATACTGGTGTCCCTGTAATAGAGTAAAATGAGTGCTACATTGCGCATATATGTTAAATCGACTTAATATGTGCTGATGATGAGTTCAGCATTCACCATGTTTAATGACGGAGCTGTCGTGACATGTCTACTTTCTTCACTCGATTTGGTTTCCCGATTATTCAGGTCTAGTTCCACTGACACCGATTCTACCCAATTCGCGACGTATGTGTCTTTCATTGCAGTTGGTTTATTACGGGGGCTGGACTCTTGGGTACAAGTTAATCTTTCAGACTTCCTTTTAGAATTTCCAACCCGATTCAGAGGAACCCTGACTTGTTTGTGTGTTTTCATGTGGCTAGTTAGTCCATATTTTGTCCGGTAACGGCACGAGCAAAATTTACAGGAGAAAGCTCCATCGGCGTTATGTGAAGTCTATGAAAAAAGTATAAGGATTCAACCCGTAATCAAGGATGGCCCAAGATTAACTAGGATCAATAGTTCCAATCGTTTTATTTAAAAATAGAAACCTTCATATGAGTGCGAAAATTTGATCGGAATCTTGTCCGATATGCACATGAGGTGCATCTATGTAGTGGGGTGAGAGTGGTTGAACCGGGTGTTTCATAATATGGCGTTAAAGTCTCTTGAATATATCCATCGCTGTAGTCGTTTTGCTTCTGGTTTGTTGGAATTTTGGGCGTTCCAGTCTCCGTATAACCATGCACCTATAGGGAAATTAAAACACAACTTTGACATGTTGACTGTAATTACGCAGGCCATTAAACAGGTTAAACATTTTATAAAGCTTTATTTTACTACATTTGCTAAATATGAAAGATGAGCAATTTAATTTAGTTCATCAACGACCTTTAGCGTTTACCTTTGCATGACGCCTCAAGAACCGAATTTCATGAGTTATATAAGTGCATTGACGACAGTGAAATTCAACCGGGCCGTCGTCAACTTTCTTTGTGTGGAAAAATGACAGAATATCCGCAACAGAAGGTAAATTCGGTAGTTTGGAACCTGGAGATATTCGATGTCTAAGCCCTGTGGGCAGCCTATTTGTCACACTAGAAGATATTCTGGGACTAGTTCCTTGGAATCCATTCGAGGAAACGGACATGCTGCCGTTGTTACAATGCGAAGACAAAGGTGACAAACTGCTATAGTTCTGAAAGCATTTACAAAGACGTTACTTACTACAGATAATCATCAGTTATTCACACAAAAAACCCAAAATACATCGATGACCACAATGAAATTTTAACGAACCGAGTCTGCGTCGCCATTTTCAAACATATTTAACCCTATTCGTTTTGGCGGTGACGGCAACAACAGTTCGTCGCGTCTAGCATCTTCTTCGTCTTCAGAATCAGATTCTTCCTCCCGTGGACGTCTGCCGTTTAGTTTCAGTGCATGCCGTTCCTCGCTGACACCCGGCGATGCATGATTTGTGATACTCGAGGGAGCACATCCTCCATCTCTATGCTTTCGAAAACTCTGTTCGGTAAGGAACGCCCTGTTGCAACACCAGAAAATCTTGCCATTGCTCGAAAATTTCCGATGTGCTGGAAACGCTGTGGGGAGAACATTAAAATTACAACAAACCATGAGTTTAGTTTATTGGTTCAAAACTTAATTAATAGAAAATCTTGCATAATAAATAACATGTCAAAAAATTACTATGTGTGACCACCACGCGCCCCAGAACCCCCATCCCGTTAAGCTCTGGTAACGCCTCGTACAAATTGATTTCTGTCATCCTTCTTTTCTTCCAGTATTCTAAACACGAGCAGCTATGTTTAATTAGTTGTTTCAGTCAGTCGCAATAATTGCACTTCGCCCACTATCAACTATTGCCATCCTCAGAGTGTATGTAAACACACTTCCACTTGAGTGACATCACGAGTTTGACAGTCAACAGTAAAATCATAACACATGCACCTTTTCGCTTGACATATATCATGTGTATTTACTCAATTCACAATGCACACAAAATCCGAGTACTTCGTACATTGACATTTTGCCGATTGTAACTATTGCAAGTAGAAAACACTGGGGATAAATGTCGTAAATATATTTTGTTAACTACAAACACGAAGGGAAGACAGATCCCAACACAAAAGCTCAGTGACAATTGTCAATATAAAAATAGTCAATAATATTGTTGATTGTTGTCAATTTCTGGAACAAAACACATTTTTACAAGGACACTTGGCGCTATCCTGCTCGATCGCTTCCCATCCCGCCTGAGATGCTCGCATCTCACTTCATGTGCTTTGTGCATACGTATCTACGTACGATACGTGCATATCCATGCACATAATACACCCACAACAACACTTGTAGAGCTACATACCCTCACCACATGCATATATACACATCTCTGGATATTCTGGAGAAGGTGGTAGCACATCGAGTTTTTTCCTCAATTTTCTTTCATTCGATTCGAGTTTCTTCAAGATGCTTTCAAGTTTATAAGACGATAAAGTAGGAAGTAGGGGGATAGTAAAGACCAAAAGCGATGAATCAATGAAGATGAAACGATGATTAATTTGAGCAGGAGATTCACAGAGAAGTCGGTGTGCTGTTGCTGGAGTGTCTCGCTACGGAATAAGTTGTGTAATAATGAGGTTTTTAGAATGAGTACCTTTAACTCGTTTGAACTCAAAGGCAGAGAGATCAATGGCCATTTAAATTTTAAGCCTGCTGTAAGGAATGTAATTCGGAATTTTTGTGAATATTGATGACTGATGACACACATACATGATGCGATGTAAATGACAAAATATTTATATGCAAAAACAGTTAGCTATTATATGAATGAACTGCTTAATTAAATGTACGCACTAAACTTCAATAAATGTTAACCACGATTGTAGTTGATTTATTAACTTGCAATTTGTGAATAATATATACAACTAATACGAAACTTGAAGTAACACTTTGCTGTTTGGATAAGCAGCGAAAGTGAGTAAGAACAAGAAGCTTATCGAAGGTCAGCCGTTTCATTCTCAAGACACCCCATGTCCATTATCGTTTAATAATTTTTGTCTATTATATCAAGGAAATTCGTGAATGTATTAGTTATGTTCACCGCAAGGATAAAAGCAAGGTGTTGAGTATAATTGTAGTTAATCCTTCCTATTCTAATGAATTATATGCTAAAAAATATAATTAATGCGCATGTGTGGTTCATGTAAATAGTTTCAAGTTTGCAGAAAGTTAAATTTTTCTAGGCTACTTCCTTTTTCACCAATCCATAAAATTGGCCACTACATAAGGCGTAGCTCTAAAAAAATCGTTTGGTTATGAGAAATGGGAACATAATGAGACGCTATATGCACAACTGCACAAGATAATTAAGGTGTTTCTAATGAAGTCACTTCACTTGTCACCCATCCATCAGATTATAGCTCGTAAATCTTCTTAACAAAACAAATATAGTTTAAAAAGATCTAAGCCGTAATAAACGATACACAGTTGCATCACATTTAATATAATTAATTGTCAATATTTACTTCAAATTTGTGCAGGAATAGCATTGAAATGAAAAGTAGAAAGGAATTTAGACGAAATCAAACTGTCGCTTCTCCCGGAACATTGTCCGATATTGGTCAGCCCTCTTCTCCAAACGGTCCAAGTCGTATGAATCGAACTTTCCATAAGGACGCTCATCCACCATGTTTTCGTCAGCATCAGCGTCAATCTATATATGAAACAATCGATTAGTAAATTACTCTAAAAATATGGAATGAATTTTGTGCTGGAGCGACAAAAATGGTATAATTCAGACGATCAGAATTCATGTGTCTCGTATTATTACCCGGGGAAAGGCGTAGGTCAAGGCCAGCAAAGTAGCCAAAAGAATCATTACTAGTGTGAACTTGCCCATTTTCTCTTCTGTTTTGTCGGAGATTTTGATTGAGCTCAAAAATGATATTTTTAAACGGAACAATTAGATCAAATTAGAACAAATAGATCATGCCTCTACAAACGTGAATGCTGCTGTTCAAGTGACGATGACAAACTAAGGAGCTGAATTTACCATTTTCCTTCCTATAACTGTTTGCTCGCTCATTGATTTGATTGGTTTTTGGTGTCCAATATTTCATGTTGTTTGGAAAGCGTTGTTCGCAGAAGGACAATTTTATTGAGAATAGAATTTGCCCACATCCTGTGTATTATTCATTTCATTTTCATAATGGAAACATTTCCTCGAACTACTCCAGAGAATCCAGAACGTACTTCCAGCCACAACGTATATGACTTAATTTGGTGGTCTAGTGGTGTGAAGAGATAGCGGCTTTTGATATATTGTGAATTTGTTTAAAAGGTTTTGTTTTTATTGTTTTTAAATATCATGCAACCTGTATGCTCCAAATTGTGCAAATTCATACGTATGTATTCCTGTCAGAAGAATGTATGTGTTTTTTAAAAACAAATTTTGATATTTGTACACATAAGTTGTGACGAAGTAATTACTAAAGCTGCCATGTCGTTAGACGAAAAAAATGGTTCAGAATTTATCTATAAATTATTGATTCACAATTCATAGAGACACACTACTTTATTCATTTTTAATGACAAAACATCCATCGATCCATTCGCTTTACAAGGATTACATGTAGAAGTTCAGAAGTACTGATAGTACACAATTTTTTATTACTAAAGTACGACGTGTCCTTTTTGTACATATTTTCGTATATGTTCGTAACTACTTTACTAACCGGGGAACATTACTACCATTGCATACAGTTAACAACACAATGAAGATCATAAGATGAGGAATCATAAAATTGATTGCTAACAAAATGTAAAACATTTTTAACGGTATATGTATATCGTTTTAAATATGTGTAATACATCTTTAAATTTCCATAAGTTTTAGAATTTAGCTACTTTGGGTATACCATCATTAACATTTATTTAACACACTAGTGACACTAGACTCTACTCACGACACTCGAAAAAATTACATGATTAGATTTTAACTATAAAAGTTGGGAGCAGGCAAGCGACAAATTACTTTTTACACATCAAACATGCCTGTGTCAACATTCATGAATTATTTTATAGATCTCACAACTACTATTTGGTATGTACATATGCAACTTTGGAAGTTCTAGCTAGAAGACATTGTCCGTGAAAACATCTCCACATATTTCAAACTTTGGAATGTACAAAATGTACAAAAGTCAAAAAGACCGTCATTTTTACAAGCGTCCCGTGTACAAATACGTATTTAAGTGTAAGAAAAAGTGTTTGGAATTTTTCGTCATATTACAAAACGACAAATGCACATTTCAGTCAAAATGGAAACTTTTTGCGAAAAGGCTAATATGAAGTCATATAGAAAACGATGCTCCTTATCCATTCCAAAGATAAGGATTACAATATTGGAAATTAATGATTGTAGAAAACTTGTCGTAAAACGTGTTAAAGATTGGAGTTGGAAGGATATAAATATGAACATTTCTCCAGCAGTCGTATAATGTTTCCTGCATTGGTGCAGAGCTCATAAAATTGTGCGTTTTATGTCTTGATGTTGTACTTGATGTAGTAACGTTTAAGAACTAATTTAGTACATATTTCAGTGAATTACCGAAGAAAGTTTTTCAAGTATAAAAAGGAACGTTGGAAAATTCGAGACTTGATCTATATATTTTTATATTATTGTACTGCCACTGAACTTCGTAATGTCAGCACTTGTTTTTGTACACTTTTTTACAGCAGAATTTTTACAGTATTTTATATAATTAATTGTCAACAAAACTCGAAACGAGTGTTACATTTAAAAACTTAATTTACCATAAGAAGATGTATACTTTTTCTTTACTCATTTTTGAACATGGACCTATCTATTTTGAAGTACTCTTTTCCTGATCGCGGTTTCATATTGCTAGACTTTCTCGGAGAAACTGATATGTTATTCGATACATAACTATTGGGAGATCCCATGCTAGTATTTACAGGAATACTCGTAACCGTCTCATTGGAACCTCGAGAACAAGACGATAACGTTTCAATATAATCAGACATGTCGGAAGCGCCGCTACTTGTACTATTTGCATCTGAGACTAGAGTGAGAGGATTCTTTGGACGTTGCACCGAACAGATTTCCCCTGATTTGACTGCAGCCACCATTGGATTAACTGGTTGTGGTTGAACTGATGCCACCACTACAACAGTTGCATGATTTGCTTCTTGCGCATTCATTACATTATTCGCTTTGGATTCATCAATGGTTTCGTAATGACGGTTTAGAAGGAGTGGGTCAATGGTTGAACTGGTCACCGGGCCATTGTCGCCGGCCACTTCGATTTCTGCTTCTTCTGCAGGTTCTTGGGGTTTTGGGGTGGATGTTGCAGACGTGTTCTTTCCAGACGCTCCGGGAGAGCCACGCTGGGATTTTCTTGGAAGAGATTCATGTAGACAAAGACTATGAAAAATAAAGGAGAAAATTGTTAGACGCCATGGGTCTACGAAAGGAAATGAATTTTTATAGTTAAGTCGAGCTTCGCATACCTTCCAATGTCGTTTAACGGCGAGGAATCATCGAAGAACAACCCACCGTCCCCTGATACCCCTGAATCACTGGAACTAGCTGAACCTCGATTCGCATGCCCTCCTTTACATGGTACACTGGAGGACCTTCGGAGTGGAAGACTAGGCTCCTCAGAAGAATTCTCCTTGCAGCTCGTGCCCGCACTAGCCTCTGTGATTTCAGAAGTTGATGTTTCCTCCTGGACACTTGGTGGATCGCTGCTATTACCATTTTGTTTTGTGTCTGTATCTAGTGCTTTCTTCTCCTCTACCAATCCCTTCATGTTTTCATATTCATTCTCTTTGGGTCCTTCCACTTCCTTCTCCTCAGGAATACTCTTGAGTTCATCAGGAATCTTTTTGGCTTCCTCATTGCTGCTGGATTGAGATTCGGTAGCGTTTACGACTAGAGCTGCCTCCGCATCAACAGCGTTCTCGTTGACTGCTTTTGAAACAGGTATTGCGACAGGCTCTTGCCGAGCCTCTTGTGCGTTCTCGTACAGTTTCACTTGTGAGTCGGTAAACTCCAAATTTACATAATTGTTTATGGGATTATTATTAGTTTTACGAGCGCAGTTGTTCTGTGCCTGAGCTTGGGCGTGTGTTGTGCCACCATTATTTGCCACTGTAGCTGGAACTGGTGCAGGTGGCTTCCCTTTCAATCCCGTAACCCCGTTCACTTTGCACGCTGGAGTAGCTTCCATGTTGGCATAAGTCGGTTGCGCTGGTGCATGCTGTTGACAGTGCGTTTGTGGTGGTGGATTCCCATGATTTTCATAGATGGGTTGATGAGAGTTGTTATCACAGTTGACGAAGTGTTGGTGCTGCTGATGCATGGGCAGTGGTCTCGGCGTCTTTTTGGTTTTGTCAACTTGAGCATAGATTGCATGAGCATTTGCACCAGCACTTCGTGGTGGCAGAGCACCTGACACAAGTGGCATTTTCCCTTCCCCGTTAACGCTTCGAGGGACTCCAGAAACACCATGTAAATCTTTGGTAGACTGAGGAATTCCGTGTGGATGAGAAGGAGGAACATCGTAATTCTCCATCGGGTCATTGTGAGCCAGTACACAGGCAGGACTTTGGTAGTGAGAGTGTGCCGATTGTTGAGCTGGATGTGGATGATGATGATGATGACTATGACCGGATACTGCACCTGCACCTGGAGCACAGCAGGGGCAACTGGGAGGAGCACAGCAGCTGCAAGAATGCCTCGCTGGAGTATCATAAAAGTCGGAGGTTTGATCGGATCCCATTGCGGTGGATGCAATAGAACTCCTGTCCATTGGAGGTTTCTGAAATCATAATGCAAACTCTCATGAATTTACGCGTGCACTCTAGTGACAATGCTAATCCTTTATTGCTACTTTCACCCAAGTAAGTCATGTTATGTTTTGATATGTGTTTCATGAAGAAAAGAATGGAATCTTTACCTTGCTCCAGTCAATTCCCCCCGAATGACCACAAGCCGAAGACGCGGCCGAATGCTCCCCAGAGCAGCAACCGCACGAGTGATTAGCCATCGGAGGAAATGGAACAGGATGAGTACACCTCGGGAAGTCGTAGTTCTCGTAAGGTCCAGGAGCGGTAGATCCAGCAGAAGGATGAAGATTTATCGGCGGCTTCCCTCCATGAGCTTTCTGCTCCGCAACCCCATTATAATAAATAGGGCTATTTCCATGTCCAGCAGCAGCAGCAGGAGAGTTGCTACTCATTACTCTAGCATGATTTTGGCAGTGACAACCACTCGGACACGTAGTCTGGGCTGAACCCTGCTGCTGACCAGCCACGGATGGGGTAAACCCATTTGTTGTGGCACAGCCAAGCGATGTCATTTGGTTGTTCCTTGAAGGATTTCTGTACGGCGAAGGACAGCCATTGCTGACGACTTGCTGTTGTGGCTGGCCAGTAGAGTAATGAGAGGAGGACGAGCAGCTCCCATTGCTCGTCATGATATTCCCATTATTTGCGTGCATCATTTGCCCATTCTGGAAAACTCCCGGTGGAGTACTAGACCTGGCTGCTGCGGATCTTCTTGCCTCCGCAACGAGAACAGATCTTGGCGTGTCATAATAATATTCTGTCACGCCACCACTACTTCCGTGACTTGAAATGGACAGTCTGTCACTATTTCCGGAGCCGATGCTGCCTTGCAGCCCATTATTTGCGGAGGATGAGAGCTGAGCCGTTGATGTGCCATTTGAGGGAACGTTCAGATCCATTGTCCATGACGGACTGAGTATGTCTTGCCCTTGTTGGCCGAGCTTGGACATGCAGGAGAGACAACGTTCCATTGCTGATGGCATGGGCTTTGCGATCTGTAAGGGTTGTCCTTGCGATGGATTTCTTGCTGGGGATGCGGGATGCTTCAGATGTTGGTGAGCTTGCTCTTGGAGAGTGCTCGCATCTTCGGGGCTAATTACTGAAATGTTGTCGCAACTGTCCAAGTCACATCGAGACGAGGCTTCCGATGACATCCACATTGTGCCTGGTTGTCCAACAACGCTGTCGTTGCATGCGTTACAGAGTGCCTCTGCACTTCGGCTCTCACGCGGCGTTGGTGAAATGGTTGCGTTGATTGCCATGTTTGCAGCCGGTATTGCCACGGGATTTAGCGTTGGCTCATTGAGGGCTGCGGATCGAAGCTCGGAGAGACGACTTAGGGATTTACGAGGTGAGTCTGTAACTACAAAAGGAGATTGAGGATTTTATTTTAATGTATGAAAATAGTGTATTTTCAAAGCACACTTTCATCTTCTTTTGTGAACGCATCTCGTATGACCACATATCGTTTAAAATAAAGCAATATATCGTTTAAAATAAAGCAATATTTGTTGTTTAAATAGCCTGAATATTCATGGCAGTACCGTGTACTACATTTATGCAAGCGAGAATAACTCTTATGTTTTAATTACGAGAAGACAAACAGGCAAAATGATCGATTGGTACTGTGCTGAAGGCGAATACGTCGCTTGCAAATCATGAATAAATTAGAATCTCAAATACAGACTTTTGTTTACGCATCTCCAATTTACATTTAAACAGCTAGTAAGCGCAGGCCATAAATCGTTCACGTAAAGAAATCCTTTCATCACGGAGAGTGTCTCAACATCTTGAAAGAAGTCATTTGCTGCATCTGTCGTAATCTTAAATGGCTTATTTGTGTTCTTGTTTTGCGTGTGTTGAAAGGAAAAACTTGATAACAGGTATTAAGGCATCAGTTATTTATAGCCCGTTACTCGTAGATTATGTGTGCTCTCAATCATGTATTCAATCATCCATTTACTTTGGCGATTGCATTACATTATTCACATCACACCAATCACTCAATAGATCTGAATATCGTAATAGCAGCAGCATACAAACCCTGCACAAGGTTTGAGATACTTTTCTTGTTTAGATTTTGGGCTTTCCATAAACTTGCAATAAATCACGGTGTCGGTGACAAGGCAAGAATTAATTAATGGAACAGTGTGACAAAAAGGTGTCATTTCTGTCGAAGATGAAAGTGTACGTAATAATTGGTGTGCTAACTAATTGATAAAATGTTCTCATCTTCTCCAGTCTTTTTTCCCACTTACCACCAGAGCCAAACCGCCTGGAAGGGCCACGAACAAGCTGGCCTTTTGATGACATGTCCATCGCATCAATAATGAGGGTGATCTGCGGAGGGTCCGGTACCAAGACGTGAACACCCTCGCCTTTCCCACACCGTGATCCACCTTCGAAAACAAGTCGACCTTCCACGATTCCATATCGCCTGCAGGAAAAATCCATAAATACATCAGCATAATCTGAACATACTCTCGGGGAAACAATGTTCACCATTATTCACAACAGCATCAGCGAAGCAAACGAATGAGGAAGTTGAGTTACATCACTTAAAGGAGCTCTGTCTGTTATTTCGCTTGCACAACGCATCTCCCCTCACATCCCCGGTTTTCTAATTAGCTTAGAAGGCACTCACAAAAAACTTTTTCTTTGGGGATGTTTTATGACTGCAAAGGATAACGGTTATCATATGCTCAAGAGTGAATATACTAATTACATGCTTCGTCGTAATTACTATTGACTTGCTACAAGACAAGAGGTGGGAAAGATTTTTATGTTGATAGCAGAACATAAATTTAAACTACTTCAACATGAAAGTATCTATATATTCCTCGCAACACATTGTCCACTAATTCAACTGTGCTAGCTTTTTCCCAATATAATTTTATCATCATTCTTATATATGCTCTGATGTTGCATTGAATTAAAACAGGATATTATGCAATACGCATATACGATTTTGAAGTTGAGTTCCTCCAACCTCCAACACACCACTGGGGTCTTATCAAGTTTTATTATTTCAACAGGCGGTGGTGATGTGACTGAAGAAAAAGTGCAAAAGGGACGAGGACGAGACGAGCTGTATTGGAACTCGCATTTAACCAGCATCCAGCATGGCAGAAAAGAAGAAATGTGATGGGAGGCAGGAGGAGACAGACATCACATTTTGATGAGCGCTTCCACACGTAAAAGATCACACAGAGAGTGGTCTTTATTGCATTTCCTCTAACTCATTGTAACATACTTCTTTTATTTCATCTTTACATACGTACATCGTGGTGCACACCTCAAATCATCCTGGCACACATCTATCACCCCGTGTGTGTGCCTTCACTTTTATTGGAGGATGTAGTAGGCACACGAGAATAATAAAAATGCTCATTTCGTATTCCTCCATCGTCGTAACGAGACCAATATTACTGACTGTCAGTGAGGGTATGGGAAAAAGTCTTCCACTTTTTATTGATGTACCTACATCTCTCGTCCTGCTGGTCCAGGTCTAAATAACGCAATTGAGGGGAGATGTGATCTACGCTAACAATATTATTCCTTTTCCTGTGCGAGTGAGACGAAGATGAGAATGAGATGCAATGTCACCTTTGCTCATCCAGTAAAGAAATGTGCATGAAGCAACCTGAGAGATGAGTCGTGGAGCGAACAAGAATATAGCTCCCAACAGAGGAGCACAAGACACCTGAATAATAATATCAACTTCCCCACATCAATTTGCTTTACTGCTGATAAATGGCTCATATTTAGTGTAGGAAACAAGTGGATTGGGTATTGGGTATATATGTAGACTTACCGAAGATGAGGAACTTCCCAATAGCCAAGGAGTCGTGGAGGAATTCCGCCTGTCAGACAGAATTTCCTGTCGGTGACATGCAATTTGACGGGTCCTGGGGTGAGCTTCGACTTGGTCGGAGCACTGGCCAACTGAACCAAAAACTGTTGTCCTTCTCCGAGATTATTTCCGATACGAACCGTCCATTGAATTAGCCTTTCCCGATTGTCGAAGGCGAGAACAACACAGAGGTCTTGGCAAATGATGGCTAGGGTGTGCGACTCTTTGTCTAGTGTGAAACCTGCGGAATTCAGCATAAACGAAAATTTAAACAGGAGGAACAAGCAAAAAAGTCTATAATCCCGTTATCGTAGCAGTTGCGTATTATTGATCATTAATCATAATTAACTAGTTTCCTGAAACCGACATCAATATTGTTGACATGATCCATCCTCAATAATTATATTAAAATCGGCTCTCTCTATCAGCTTAAAACATCTTAATTGTCTACTGGAGCAAAGTGATAAATTTTGAGTCAAAAAGGTTAAAAACTCGGTTGTTTTATGTATTGATCCAAGATGCATGCGATTACCGTTCTATATGTAACCCTTCCCCAAATTCGAAGAAGATATAATGGAAACCCTTTCAATAATGATATACTAGCTTCTTTTCAGAGATACTCGAAGTGATTGTATTGAGATTCCCTTTCGGAGTTCAGAGAATCAAAATAAGATCAAATCAGATCTACCAAACGTGGAATATATTTCAATCTGTATGAATGGTCTCAGTTCCCCTTCACCCAAAAAGTTGGGTTGTTTATCTTCAGCCATATATAGTAAAAGAACTTGCCCAAGTAAAAATTAATCTTTGTGTGAAGAAAATAATAATCCCTTGAGGAAGACTCTTTGACAGGTTCTCAGCAGTCAAATCATGAGTTGAAAAATGACTCATAACAAAGATGCGTATGCGTAGTTTGTTACGTACTACATCATAATCATGCGTATGGTCGGATATTTTTTGTGAGAGAAAAACGCGATACCCACAACACATATAATCGTTTTTAAGAGCGACAGAGTAATAATAGAGTCACAACCAGAACCAGTGTTGGGATTTAAAGCTTTTTCCTTCCAATATGTCAAACATTGAAACAACTCAAGTGTCAAGTGAAAAAAGTAAAAATGTCAACTCTGCTCGTTATCCTACGGGATTATGAAGATTAGTTGAAGAAAATTCTATACACCAATCATCAAGATCAATTTTCAGAGCAAGTTTCGTTAGACAAAAGGGAAGGAGGCATTCTTTCATAAAAATAAATATCTCAAAATCCTGGAATGCATTTTGGTTCTGACACTATACGAATTGAACTTGAAATATTGTACGCAACATATCATTACGAAAATGCTTTCTGGAGCATCTTTTTCTTATGCATGCACTGACTGGATAACCACAAAACTCGCTTGTTAGCTGGACTGCTTGCGACAACTTCATAGATTACTGAATGATTTCAGATACAGATTACAAGATTCAAACTGGGGTGATTGGAATTAGTTTTATACGACGATCAAAGGGTTGCTCACTCATTTACTTTTTGTGGTCAGAAATGTAATAAAATATATACTTACCCGATTCCAAGGCGAGGAATGCCTGGAGAGAAAGGGATGCTTTGGTGTGACCGTTACGTGCGCGTTCCTTCTCATCCCGGTAGATTTGCAACTGGAGGCAGTCTGTATAAAATGATCACACAATTTGATGAGTTTGATTAAAATTTAGTGGATGATTTCTAAAAATAAGCAATAGCAAAAATAAGCAGAAGCTGCAAAGCAATTGGGTATCGGGTTTTATATCATTATGACGAGAAATTCATGCTATATGCCCCATAATTTTACTCTAGACATTTCCTGTTTTTTCTGGTTATGGGCTTTAAAAATAAGTGCAACTGGATAGTACTTTACCCGGTTGTTCCAATACCACATAAATACTAATTAGTTTACTTTCCTGTCATATTAACATTTTTTCTTCGATTTGCACACCAGAGTCTTGACTTCACAAGCCATAAGGCATGAAAATCATGTATACGCAACTTTTGAACGTGAGGATAACGAACAAACAATAAACCTAATAAACAAGCATTCCAGATTCCGCTCTTCAAATTCCAGAGGATATTATACCCCGTTAGAACGAGTTACCAGACAGTTTGGAACCATATATAACCCTTGTAAATGAGTAAAGCTCTGGGATTCGTCAAGCTAAACATTCTTCATCATTTCACGTACGTATGAACATGTGAAGTCTGCACCATTGTATACTGTATATAACTATAACAAATATGAAGATTGTTAGTGGCAAAATATCTTTCACCTTCAAAATCACCTTAAAATTATCAGCATCTCTGCATGCATGCATGTCCTGTTCCCCCAAACTTCCTCCCCTACTGTGTCAAAACATAAAAGAGGAAGTATGCCGTAGTATACGTATGTGCTTATTCAAGAAAATCTAGTTAACATTCTCATCCACATAAATGCACTGTACTTCAGTAGTTGCTTGTTGAGAGTAAAATGTTTCAAATTACGGACAACGAAAGTTTACACTTACGAAATTTCATTGATGATATATTAATTGGATTTTAGATTGTAAGTGAAAAAGTACACACCAACGTAGTCTCAACTCAAGTCACAAATGCATCGTTTAGCTGCCGCATAAATGAATTTTTTCCTAAACGTAAAACGACAAAAGTTTATAGATAATTTCTGGCCGATGACCGAAGTTCTTATTATGATGAATACGCAGTTGTCACAAGGTGTAAATTCGTATTTACCGTAATTAAAACTGAGCTTTGGTAAAAATACATGATTCCATAATTCATAAAATATAGATATATACGTATAAATAGAATATAGAGCATCCAGTAAAAAACGATGTTAAGTTCCTCCATAAATACAGACAGGCATAAATCAAACATGTTTTTTGAAAATTGAACACATTATATTGCACTGGTATGTGTCCAGCCGGAGTTCACACCGCTTGTAAAAAGTGTTAGAACGCTTCAAACATATTCACTTGTCTCACTAAAGTCTCAATGAAATACTTCATGCATCTGTGCGCAAACGCAAACACGTTCAAAGTTTACGAATTTTTTTACGAAGCAATGTGCAGCTTCCGAAAATGTAACGAAAGACAGAACGAAAAAATGCTAAATACCCTTTGGAGAAATTCCCTCATGGGAACTGCTGCCATTAAGAAAAACAACGAAAAAAACTGTTGGAAAAATACAACTGGGAGAGTGAGATGATGATTCGACATCCAGCGCATCGGGAAGCATTGGAAAGAGTGCGAAGGCTGCCGTTCAACTCGCTCCTCTTTCTCTTTTCCTTCCATTATCTCGCAATAAATCTCCCCATTTTTTAAAAGTCTCCCTGAAGAGACCCAAAGAGACATCATCATCTACTTTTTCATCTAAAGAAAACATCGCATCTCTCCTCCAAACTTGAATGTTTGGAGGTGTTTCATATTCTCTAGCTTTTGAGAGAAGTTGTCTCGTGGAAAAAAATATAATCCACTGAGGGGTCGACCATCGGTTCTTTTCTGTCAGACTCAGACTAGACGACAAAGAATAACAACAGCGTACTTATAACTATTTTCTTATAGTTGCTAGTCGAACAAGACAATTAAACCAAAATATAACTTAAAGAGACAACTTTACACTGGACTAGATACACTTGTCTACAATAGGCAGCTGAAGTGAAGATAAACTTCGAATGTTATACTAATCGTGCCATACGGCCTTTTTTAAAGAACTTTTTTCTCCTTCCTTCCGCTTTCTCGGAAACAATGTATGCCACAGATGCATTGTTCGTTACACTTGGTTGATATTGATGTGGATCTTGCACGTAGTTTCATCCTGGAGCTTGCTGGTTTTATCTAACTACAGTTACATAGCAGATGTGGGCATCATCATAAATATCTATGTCGCTTTCGCGTTTTTGGAGAATGGCTAGAGGTAGATGTGGAAAACAATACATGACACTCTGGGTCTTCTGTATTATCACCGAAAATCTCCCTTCCGTTCCAATCCAGGTTCATATATCTTTTGACTGGTCTTAAATCCCTGAGAAGCCTTGTTGGATTCCCCCTTCATCTGACTGCCATTTCTTATCTTCAAATCCAGCGGCGAAGACGTTCCAGGAAAATTGGGGAAAATATATAGACTTGCACTAAAAAGATCATTTTCTTTTAGTTTTACCCTTTTAAAGTAAAACATTTTCCTCTTGCTATTTTATCCCAATGAGATGGGGTATGGGACTGAATGAAAGCAGAAATGAAGCAGAATTTTGAAAACGAAGATATTCACAATAGCATATCTACTCCGTAACGAGCTTGTCTTTTGGGCTTGCGACTACTTCTATTCTTAAGTGGTAGGCGAGAACTCATATTCACTTTTGCTTTATCTTGTATTTTGAATCTTTCTTTGCATGGCATGTGTCAGATGCTCCTTCGTGTTCGTAAAAGTGTGAGCAGTGCGCATACATTGTTATCGCAGTCCGCGACGAAAGGTTCATGAAAGTCAAGGAATGCTTTTTTACAGATGTTATCCTTGACAGAATTTGCCAAACAATTTCGGAAGTATAATGTGCAGGATGATATAATCCTCCTTCCAATTACTCACCAAAATCAAAGTATACAATTGTGCATTCAAGTCCTTAAAATCGATCCGATGAAAGTGATACAATATGCATCATGCTTCAAAGAATCTTCTTCATTGTGAAGTTGCAATTACAATATAAAAAATCTCAGTTTTCATCATTTCATCCCACTGTTAGACAACAATATATAAAACTTGTTATATCACAGTTGTCGCAGCAGGATACTTGAAAAGGGGGATGCAGGCACTTGTCACTTGTCTGTGTTGGCATCTAATGTGCGGTCCGGTCGGCAACAAAAGATTCATCTCAAACTTCATCAATGGACATGGACCGGACGCAGACCACAGGATTTTTTTGTTATGAAACCTAACTTCGAACCTTGAATGTAATGCACAGTTAGTGAATTCAATATGAACGAATCGGATGTAGCTGCGAAGGCGAAATGTGCATGCATTGTTCGGTAATTTTCAATGGGACATTGACAGAATAATGACTACGAAGATTTAGGATTTCCTAGTACCTGTCGGTGGGAATTCGAAGACGCTTATTGCAACGATTGACTTTGAACGATATGAATATATGCAACATCGGAACAGGTTACAGCTTCCACTTGCAATTCTAAATGCCAGTTTGAGATATCACGCTTACTTAAGAGTACTTGCCATATTATTAATTAAAGAAATGTGTTCTAAAGAAAGTAATACAAATAATATGCATTTATTACATTACTGAAACATCCGTCGTGCATAGACAGGGAAGAAGTAATCTAATTGTTCATTTTGCACCTCTTTAATTTTAAATATATTAAACAACGCGAAAGCATGTCAAATATCTATCTGCAAAAAGTTTGGATTTATAATCTGGTCTTCGTTTTTTAAATAACCTGTAAAATTTGGTGTGCACTCTACTTCACGAAAGGTTTTGAAATAACTTGTTCGAAATGAAAATGAAGAATATTCCTTTTACTTTTTTGCTCTCGGCCAAATTCTTTAATCTGCAGAAAATCCTAACTCCAAACCACACGCCAATATAACAAACAAAAGTTGTTCCGTAAGTTAGCGCAATGATATTAATCTGGACTGGAACTAGAATCCGCATCGTCCACAAACAAACATTCCAGTTGTCTTCCATAATTAATTTCTCTTGCGATAATATTGGTCGGAATAAGTATTTCGCTTTCCCCATGGAGGAAGAAAGTACGTTGGGAAAGTGTGCTCCAGCACCAGCAATAAGTACTACCCAGCGGAAAGAATTATACTTGTGCTTGTGAATATTTCACATTCCAGTTCTCCATGTTCAGATAAAGTTTCTGTGGTGCTGTTGGAAATGAAAAAGGCAAAGGTCCATGCATTTACTATATTATCTATTCATTGGGGCAATAGTGTTCATAACATAGACAAGGAAAGTACGCCCAATCCAATGTAGAGTACTGCGAGAAACTTTGTCGTAACCACAAAATGTATAGTGAAAGTTCAAATAGCATCCAATTGACCTGAAGATATGCTAGTGTACCGCTTTCATATGCACAAAAATGAAAACTCTCAGGTGAAGTTCCGTTCCTTAATAATGTTGAAGATGCTTTCACATGTGAATAATACACACGAAAGTGTGTTTTGGAGGGAGGATCACGAAGTGCATGTTTTTCATGAAATGAAATTCATCGTTCTAGAACATCCTCGTGATATTGTGAATGAGCAACCACTAAAAAAAGCTTGAAAGCAACTTTCTCTCTCGTTTGCACATTCTCTCGCGTACTTTTCACAATCAGATAGAATGATAGTCCGTGGACGACTAGCCGTTTATTAAAGTCTCGAAACATGGCTCTATAATATATCTCTGTGTTCACATGAAAATAACCAGAAGCCCTTCCTCTTGCTGGCTTCTGAATGGCAATTCACTTCATCTTCACTTTTGTACTTGGTTTCCACTTCTCTACTTTACAGTCATCTGCATCTCCTAGTTTAATAGGAGAACGCTCGTGCTAGAATGTTATGCACTTGGGTGATGTAGAGCGTCATAATGATCATTCAGGAATGTGGAACCAGACATATCCACACGCGATTTTATGCGATAGCGGAAACTTCTCGTGTGCCACTACCAAAAATACTTTCAAGTGGTTTCTTCGTCAGCTCTTGTTACGCTATAGATAAGCATCCAATGTGTACCCAAACACGAACCCATCACCACACTGTGCCGTTTCGTTGAGGAATAACGCGACATGGTGGTCATGCTCGAATACATTTGTGCAGTATAACCAAATATATTTATGTTTGCTGTAACTACCAAAATTTGGTTCGATATGGTGTTCCGTGTCCTTAAACGAAATTTTTTTCCTTTTCCGTTCTAACTTTTTTCCTTTCCAATTCTTACATAAATTGAGAATTTTTATTTTCCACACTTGAGTAAAAATCATGGCTACATTTTAAAATTCCAGCAGAATTTTAAGTGCGATCGAATTATAAAAATGTAATGTATGTACTTATATTGTGCATCCATGTACTCGTATATCCTTATGCATTCCGCTAATCACCAAACTCGGTTATCTCCCTAAGCTTCTTTATACCCAATAAGACAGGAAGTTTTAAGCAGCACACAAATTCTCTCAAATAGCCCATTAACCGTCTCGCTCAGATTTTTTGGATCAATGCATTCCTTAAATGCATTATTACAGCTTTGCACTTTCATTTCAGGAGGAGACACCTTCCTGGTTTTTCCCCGCATAATTTACTTTGTTGTCTCCCTCCACTCCACACTCCATATCCCTCCTTCAGAGTTTCTACTCATATTGCTCAAGAGAACTATATACCTGCTCATTTTGTACGACGACCTCGTAAGACGATATTATTGAGACTATCAGCATCACATCATAATCGTCATTCTCCATGCTTCCCTGGCAAAACGATTCAAGCGTAAAATGTCTGGAGCCTTGTACTTATGGACGGTAAAGCAAGGACGTGGTTTTAAAAACATAAACGTTATGAGTTGCAGTGGTGTGGGAGGAAATGCATTACTATATTTCTTCGGCTCATTACCGTAAGCTTTCCTCCCATTTCGTGGGAGGTTTTGGCAAATTGCTTCATTTCTGTCGTGCTGGTCGTTTATTCCCATAAAGAATTCAGAGGCTCTTTTAAAAAAAGGAGGGTTGCGTTATTACTTCCACAGAGCATATTACACTGAACGTCTCCACGCCGGCGACAACTCGACTGCACTTTTTTCTCTTATTATATTATTACTCTTCTTTTTTATATAAAAACTACTTTGTAAAATCAGCAGAACTTTGCCAATAGAATGAAAAACTCCGTTTTGAGAAATAAGATCAGCTTCAGCATATTCCTTTCATTCTCCCTTTTTCTGAAGAAGAAGAAGAAAAAAACTCAATTTACAAGCGCTTCACATAACGAATATTATTACGGGATATAATATGCTGATACGGTTAATGCCTGTCTTACAGCTTTTCCCCGAGAAAAAATGAAGATTCTGCCACGGCTTTCTCGTATGCTATCATGATGATGTTAATGTCATCTAAAAACTGCATTATTACTTGCTTTGGTACTTTCAGCGAGGAAAAAAGGGTGCATATAATGGACGAAGTGGAGTTTTACACAATATTTTTTCTCTACTTTTATATTACTCTATTATAGATTTCCTCCTTCACTACACGTGCGTATACACATGAAACAACAATGAGTGAATGAAAGCGAACTCAATTCCTTATTTTTCTTTAATATATATTTTCTGGTGTTTGTGCTACAACGTGTATGATGGTTTCGTTGACTCGTTTCCTTTTTGATGGAAAAATCGATCCCCTTTTTTCAAGAGGAAAAGTTTTTTCTCTTTCTATTTTTCCTGGGTTGTGTAAGTGTGTATAATTTTGGTCTTTGCTTCAGTTCAGTTCTGTCTTTTGGTGCAAAAACTCTATAGGAAAAAAATTCTAGCAGTCAGTCCGTCACCCTTCTCATTCGGGCAGAAGAAGTTCCGCTTTTTTCCTTATTTTTCCGTTTTAAGGCAGTTATTCAGAGAAAATATGTGCGCATAAAGTTGTTGAAAAGATTCTAAAGTGAGAAAAAAGTTTTGAGTTGAAAATGATGCGATATGATGATTTCACTCTCTCTCTCCAGTGAGACCATATTACAGTACCTTACATTGTCAAGTCATAACATGACCCTCGCTTCTCTGGATACGGGTTCATCCTTTAAAAAAGCTCAATCGGAGAGTCAAAAAAATGCATACGAGAAAGAAGAGAGCAGATGCATGTTCATGCAATATCAAGTAGATATACGCTGCATAAAAAAGTCACCCTCATTTTTCGGACCAGTGGGTCTAGCATAGCACACTTGCTTCGTCTAAAACTCAACAAGGGGAAAACTCGCAGAGGTGTAGTGCATTATATTATGACGTGAGACGCAATGTTAACATCTTCAGAATCGGGTATCGCGTATCGCACACTCTTGTTCCGATCTGAAGTTCCGATATGCGTAAAGTGTTGTCAACAACTCTCGCTTTATCTCGCTCTTCGGCTTCGAGAGTTTTTTTTGGGTATATTTATTGGAGTGGAGCAATGGCTGGTGGAATGTGGAAGCAACTTTTTTCTTTGTGAATTTTTTAGAATGCACTTTTTTCATTTTGAGAAGTGGCTCGGCCATCTCGTCGACTATAGATTGTTCCCTTTTACCCGAGTCGTGGAATGGGTGTGTTTTGATAGAATATCAGATGAAATAATGTCACCTGGGGAAATTTTCTATGCTGCAGTTGCGCCTCCACTTCCACCAGCCAATATTTCTTGTTTATACGTTTTGATTCTGATATGCAAGTGGTTTTGCTCAAGCGGTCGAGTGCAGACTTTGTGTAGTCCCGTGCAGAGGTAGCGAATCTATTAAAGATTTACATCACTTTTGGTGTTCTGGTCGAAAACAAGATGTAACCGGTTTGAACTAATATGGAATCCTGGACACTTATGATGTTTAATGGTAGGTTAGATAATCATGCGAAATTCAGACGGTTTTAAATTAATCGTTGTGCACAAATACTCATAATTCTTTTCGTATACTCATATACCAGAAAGTGAATCCCAAATATACATCTGTGCTATTTTCATGTTATAAGGAAAATCATCAAAAAAGTTAAGGATATCCGAAATTATACACTGATTATACACAGTGTCTCCGAATATGGTTAGCAAAAGTTTCTTACATCGGCTTAATCCCAAAAGACCAACTCACTACAAGGCTAATTAATTCAGAAGGATATGGCTAATTAAATCTTAAGTAGATGAAAAATCATTAGAAACTTAACTTTATCCGAGACAGATTTCAGGAGAGTACACTCGCATGCTTGCTTTGAAATATACTTAGGCACACTTTATACACCTTGAACAGCAATGTATTTATAAAGTTTGCTATTACTGTAATAACACGCATCTGTGTTGTGTCTTCTGCGTTTACAAGTCTTGTAAAACAAGGAAAGTTTGATACTTCCTAAATCCCAGTTTTCAACTCTACCATATTTCCAGTTTCCAGCTCATGTTCGCTTTCGGTTTGGTTCTGGTCAATTTTTTAAAGGAAACTACAAGAAAAGTTTTTCTCCTTTTATCTCAAACAACTACAATATCATCTCAGCTAATTTCCATAAAACAGCACATTTTTACATCTAGTTTCCCTGCAGAAACGATTGTAAAATGTACTTTATGCATGCATTTGGGCAATATTTTTTTCCGTTGAAAATTTAAAGAAAGCTGCTGCTTTGAACATACTTTGAATCTCTTTACGTAATGTGCACTGCCATATTGTACTTCTTTGGTGGTAATTTTCTGCTTCTTCATAAAATATGTGAAGCAAGCAAGTTTCATAAGCGTAATATCTGAAAGTACACATTAATATTATATACTACAGTTCCGCCATCATCATATAGAATTTATGCGTGCGTAGAAGAAACTGCGTAAGAATAACAGCACGAGCTCGCACTTTTAAAACACTGTCAAGATACTTGCCGACTGCGGAGACGCATGTATGCAGAAATCGCATTACGAAAAAGACGATGCAGTCGTTCTTGTTAACAGTGACAATACTTAGCAGAGTGCCGAACATAAAACAGAGACACTTTATTATCATTTTGCAAATATTTTTTAAATGGTTTCTTCACGGTTTTATGACACGAGCTGCTGTTCTCATGCTACGTTTATGGATGTTCTGGGAATTCCCAGTCGTTCCTGAAAGCAGCCGTGTAGGAGGATGTTGCAGTGAAAGCGTTCAAACAGCGAGCGGTGTTGGATGTTTGGGAAATTGAGTTGTCGCTTATGAGAGTTTGCAGTTAACCATGATGTTCACATTTGTAAATGCCTCAAGTTAACCACAGAGGAGTACAGCAACGTTAATATTTTGTCATCTTGTTTAGAAAGCCAGACCAGCGCTTCATGAACTATGAACACATTTTCGGATATCTTTTCATATTCGTCGCAACTCATAATAAATGATAACCGAAGATTTGAGTACTAACACATATTTGTGTAATACTCAAAATTTTATGCCTTGAAATTAAGCTTCTATTGACACTGCAGCGTTGGGGAACTAGACAATGAGATGTATTAAAACGGCACACATTTTCCAATCAATTGGCTTATCCCGCAGCTGGAAGGATCCTTTTTTAGTCCGCTCAGAAGGATGCGTACTATGCTCATGTACCCTTTAATTTTAAACCCTTAAATTTCCACTTCATGCAACTTGAGCGAAGTAAAAAATGGAATGAATTGAATAGTATAAATCATACTGCACACATCACACCCGTCAAATTCATTCAATTTGAAAAGATAGATTCATATTCAACCTGCATCTCATTAAGGCAATACTTCAACCATACTGCATGCTTATTTCATCGTTTTGAACAACCAGTGGAAAAGTTGGAAACACACTCCGTTCCGGAATTAAGTACGCACCATCTGCACCAAATACATCACTAAATTGTAAAAATTTGTGGCAAATTGACAACATTAAATTTATTACACGCACATCATGACCAAGTATCGTATTTACATTTGTAATTCCTAATGTCGCATTGCAGAAAGTGTTGAAAGGTTGTGTAATGACTTCTCGACAGCGTTTTTTAAAAAGATTGCATCTACAATCCACATTCACAAATTCATGGTGTGAGTGCAACTTTAATAGAGTCAGTTTTTATTCTGTCATTTGTATGTAATTTCATCCATTACACGATCGCAACAAGCGTAACAGTAGCCAATATTTTAACAATTTTTAACCCTTGTCTCCTCCACTTCCACATAAAAAATGTAACCGGAAAGCAGCAGTTTTTGTGTGCACAACGCGCATATGCATCGGCGTATCGTTGGGGTTTACTGTTCAAGTCAACATTTACATTAACATTCCATGTTTCAAATACATGCATATGTGGCATAACTAGTTCTAATGGATGCTCGACGGTCACAAGGGACAGATAAAAGGATTGCCCTTGTTAGCATTTCTAATTACAATAAATGGACTGAGCACATCCTATTATTTGCTCTTTCGTTTCGATAAAAGCCAGGTGCAGTGCATCGACAAAAACTCAACTTGTTTTTGAATGCAATGACAATAGGCAGTTGATAACAAACGGGACTTGTTACGATGTTTAAATTTCTGTTCTTCAGTCGAAAGTATTCACCACATCGCCAGCGCATTGAAGTCATCGTGATTATTGTTACTACTCGTCAGTCCCAGAACCTATCCTCGAAGATAGTTAAAGATACTCTTTAAGATATTTTGAAACGACGTCAAAGAATAGCAAGCAACATCGGAGGTAGGTTCATGAATGGAAGGTGACACGAAGGATATCGTAAAAGGTACATGGTGCCCTATCTTACCTAAAGGAGAGGTTACTTTTACTTACTTGAACCCCTTGAACCTGATAGAACCCCAAAATAAATCTCACAAATGTATCATTTATAACCCGAATCTCCTCGCGGAGAGAAGTTACACAAAAGTCGTCACAAGATAAAAAGTGCAATAATCATTAATTTCTCCAGGAGGAACAAGGGGCAGTCTCATTTCCCCGTGTATCATTTTCTGCTGAGTCACGATTATGACACGACTGATGATGACATGATGACGATGGTGATTATGTGTCGTTTTAAACAGACGCGAAGGGGTGGTTGAACAACTCAATGCTCAAAAGTTTCAGTTTCATTGTCACGGAAAAAGTTTTCTCTGCCATTGCATCTGGTAAAGTATATGAGCATATCCATATGGGAGAAGAGTCGTAATGATGACTAATCGTAAGTGTAAGCTATACACTACACTTAAGGTCGTGCTTAAGTTCAGAGGAAGAATATGGTTATGATTATGATAGTTTCTAGTTCTAAAGTTGTTATAATTAGATATCTCATCTAAAGTAGTGGTGGTATGGTATAGGACTGGAGACGGAGTAGAGTTTCATACTTTTTTTACACGAGACGATGAACAATGCAGTGTCTGAGGAATGTAATCGGAGCCTATGAATATTATGAATCCGTTGTGTTCCAGCCCGAGCACGTCTACTGCTTCACTACTTTCTCGGGTGTTGACAATGGAGAAGGAGAACATGAGAAATAAAACTTTCCTATTACCCTGCCCTTTCATATTACTGCAGTAGTGTGATGACGATTATGCTGACGACGATGACTCGCTCAAACTTTCTCTTGCGTTGTTCAAATGAGAAATATGTCTTGATGGAATACTGGCATGTTTTTGGAGGATGAGAATGGTGCAAAGCGTATTTGCCTTCATTTTGAGACATAGTCCTATGCTACTGCATGGATGGATGATATGAGGCGCATAAACTGAATAAACGCGAATCATCTATTATTATTGCTGTCTGGGCGAGTTGAGTGCACAACTTGTGCCGTTATCTTGTCACAAAATATGGAGTTGCGTCCATACGACAATTTTTAGTAGAATAACAGATTAATTGTCATATTTAACTTTTTATAGGTTTCTTCAGTGTCCTTCATCTTTGTATTTTTTACTGTAAAACGGGAAGAATTGTTGCGCTGAGAGAGAGAGAGAGAGGTTGTAATAAATACAAAAGAAATCCAATTCCGGTTGTCTTCCGAGATTGATCTCGATGGGGAAGAAAAGCAGTATTATAAACGATGGCATTCTTTTCGCAGGGCCAGCCCATGAGAATAAAATGGATGGAACAAAACAAACAATAATTCCATCCGACAAGAATGCACCTCAAATATCAAGATTGGTTGCAATAAAAAAGAAACAAATCTCGGGATTCTTCCATCTGTCCATGCAGGAAAGATGTAGGGACAAGGAGAATAACAGTCATGGGAGAAAAATCTCCTGCAGCGAAAATGGAATTGTATGTGTCTTTCTATTGATATCATTGCTGTCGAACCATTGATGTTGATGTGATGTCACATTGAGAGAAAAGGAGAGCGAGAGAGAGATATCGTGTAATCAAGAACACATGGAGCTTCCCAAAAATAAAATTTGTATTCAGATCGGCGATAGAAAATTATTACCACAAGAACACAAGTTCTCAAGTGTAGCAAAGTAAGAGCAGTGGGGAAAAGGATATCTCTCTCTCTGAACCAGTGTATTACGGAGTGCGGACCATTGCCTGCATGGAGTCTGGAGTAGAACTAAATTTGGCCAGAAAGGAAAGGAGTAATTTTCGTAACCACAATATCGGGGGAATTCTGTACGATATATGTTTAGAGGAAAACTATCTTGCTTGTGTGTCTAATATTTATACGACTAGAATCTAATGGAGTTGCATTTTAGGAGAGAATTCCTTCACTTGTGTATTATGCTTCCAGTAGCATGTCCTCATTGTTATGCATTGAAGCTCCTCTATAATGTCTGTGCAGATATTACACAAGACTGGAAGAAAAAAACTTGTTAGCGATATTTATATTGGAAAGTAGGGAGAGTAGGCACGACGCAACTCCATTCCGTTATAATTTCCTCGAGCGCAGACAAAGAAGCCTTTTGAAAGTAAGTCAAAAGAGAATTCTATTTCCTTTTTTCTATTTTCTGGGAGAAGTAATCTTAATAGGGATTCAATGGAAATTAGCGCAACTAATTTGTGAGATGCGCATCTTCCCTCAACTTTTCTCAAATCAACTGTGGTGTTTCACAGAACATCCAATTCCAACTTCCAACCCGACGAGTTGATGTTGAGACGTTGAGAGAGGAGTGTGGACATAGGGAAAAAACTGGTCTTACTTTAAGCATTTTTAGAAGTTACTTCAAGAAAGGCTTTGGAATGGTAGTTACTTATGTGCACACGTGCTTGCACAGGTTCAGCTCATGTTACATGTTACATCGACGCGATATTACTGACTGGGCTGCTGACTTGACTTGACTGTTACTTTTACTCGCTGTCGGCTCACTGGGGGAATTAATTAAGTTTTCTAAGACTGCTTGGTTTCTTCTCCAACTGCACCAGCTCACGGCTAATTTTTTTGCCTATTTTCTTGTTGCTTTCAATTTTTCCCCGTTTTACTTCAGTTTTGGTGGTCATGCCTTTCGACATATCTGAAAATGTTACAGAAGCTGTCACTCACTCCCAGTCCCAATGCTTTAGATCAGTAAGTATGATGGAAAAGTGCATTCGAACGAGTAACAGCACATTTTCAATTAAGGAAATTGCCCTTGTTTTAACAAACGGGTACATTACATACAGAGCTGGTTTGGTTGATTGAATGGAATACTTTATCAGTCAACAAAGTCCGATTTTCAAAGTTTTGACATAAGAGCAATAACTCATGATGGCATCAAAGAGCTAAATACAACTGAGCTGGCGCATTGGTCTTCGCACTGACAATGGAGCAAATGAACCTAGGCGAGCTTGGTTTTCTTGAAACTATATGAACTGTGTTTGGTTTCGAGAACTGTGAAATCGGTCCCAGACGCAGACCATGCGTAGGAGAAGAACTATGCGTCAAATCACTTTTGGTGACAGACATTATACCCCATCCTCACGCCAACTAGTTTGATGATGAAGCATGTCTAATTTCAAGTGAAACTAAAAGCGAAATGCCGCAGCAGCACTCGCTCGGTTTGTACATGATGTTCCCTTCTATGGAAAGTTTTTTTTTGTATTGGAAAAAGGAAGAGAGAAACGGAGAAGAATTTGAGGAGGAGATGAAAGGGAATTTCAGATTGTTTTCTGGCGGAATGTAAACGTCAGGCACTTAGCAAACTACCACTTCATATGTGTGTACTTTACTTCAAGTTCAGAGCTACAATTTCCCAAGAGTGTTGAGATGAGGAAACAACGACAAAGAGTTCCCCCAATTTTCTCTTTCGCTCAGGGAATCGTGCATTTATGGCTCACTATATTTAACAAAGTTCCACTCTATCTGCGCTCCTTTGTGAGATGAAAGAAGACTAGCAGAAAACTGGAAAAATAATACCCGTTGCACAAATATGTACCATATAGTATATACCAACAAAATACTGTACTGTACTGCTCTATTTCTCACCGCAGCACATTCCGTTAAAAACTTTTTGTACAAAATCAGAATCTAAAACATTGTAGAGATCAGGGAGAAAAATTCATTTGGGATCCCATCAATGTCAAAATATATTCTGTATGAAAACAGCCGCGCTTTATTTTGCTGTTTAGTTGACGGGTGAATTCAGAATAATTTTTTACGCGTTTCCTCCCGAATTGTTTGAAAAGTGAAATTGCATTTTATTATATTGAAATATGGGAACTAGAACACATGGAAATGGATATATTGATTCAGTGGGGGATCCTCCTCATTCCGTTCAGATGCATTTTCATCAAATGAAAAATTGAAACATTCTTTAGGAGTGCAGTCGGCCATGCATAACTGCAACTTTATCACTCTCACGAAATATATTGCACTCTCCAATCAACTAGAATTCCTCTATGCCTTTTTGCTTGCACTTCTGTCAGAAACAGAGGATTTTTTGGAGATGATCGATGATGGGCTCATGTTTTGACGAGTGAAGACCACGAAGTACTAATGTTACCAAGCGGTTTGACGGGTTTTCTTCAGGATTTTGAAGAGAGAAAAATATCATCCATGGACGAACATCATTTAATTTTAAGTACTCCCAAAGAAGGATAAATAAACGAATCTGGAGGAATGCCGACAAAAATGCATATTTTTTAAAGAGAAAGCCCACACACAGTTCGAATATCGTATCTATGTAGCGTTTCCCACAAAAGCACACAAATCTATCATTCACTCAACTCAAAAACACAAGGAAGCTGCTGTATCCTGAAATGTATGTCGCTGAAAATGGTATTCCCGTTTAAAATTCATCACAAAAGCGTATAACTGCTAAAATATTAAAAAGATTAATCGTTTTCTTCGTCTCCTCATTTCACTCATTTTTTCACCATCTTCTTGTCTTGTTAAAAGTGATTTGTCGTTTGGTGTGGCCGCCCGTTGTTGTTGTAGCTGCATGTATATGCAGATGTTCGAACTGATCCTATATTTTATTATGGAGATAATAATGGAGAAATTTTTCACAAGATGCAATTCTCAAGAATATAAATTCTAAAGGGTTAAATAAGGGGATGTATAAAAGTTCATTTAAATTCGAATTGCTGCAGAACAGCTATACTCTCGAATGAGGTTTTTATATGATATTTCAGCAGTCGGCAAATCATTCCAAGAATTATGAATGTAAGGAAGCTACTTGAAAGTCATTATTATTTAAAAGTATTTTCTCGGCAAGTGGAGCTAACCATTTAGTCATCACGTTGAAGTTCATAAATACGTAAGAGCATGCATAGCCATATCTCCACTGATAACGAGAGCAAAAACGAAATGGCGAAGCTGTGCGTAATAATTGTAACAAGAGCATGTGAAGTAATAATGCATGAAATGAAATATTTTTCTTATCTCCTCCTATTTTTTCCCTTTCTTTGCAGCGACGCTTCCTTTTACGAAGATAAATATCTTTCCACCATATCTCATCTCTTAAAACTCAACAACGCTAACGACACGACGACTCCAACCTTATGTGGGATAGTGAATGAGCATAAAAAATGCGTGTAGAACACGTCTTTTTGGCATTCCATCTGCAACTGCCTTTTTATTGTGAATGAAATTCCTTTTTTCATGCAGGAAAAAGGAAGTTGTATTCGAGCACAACCACTTGAATGGAATCTACACGAGATTTCTTCTTTTTTATATAGATTTTTGGATGTATACGAATAGTCCTCTGCTCTCATAAACGATGGAAAGGAAATGTACAGCAAACTTTTATTTTGACAGATTTCATGTCAAGTTTTTTTACCCGGTTTCTTCCGAAAGGAGTCTTAAACGCCGACAATCTTCACAACATATATACAGAATATAGGAATATACAAACACGCAAAACATGAACCCCAGGGGAGTTCTAGGGGTATCCTCCCCATACACATATCTATTGTGAAAATATTGCTGGTCACTCCAGAAATCTGAAGCAATTTTTCCCCATCGATAACTTCATTTTTTCCTCGCCAAGAATGATAGCGACGTGGCCAATTTTCTAGGTGAACGACAGAGAAGTTTTAAAAGACGCGTCGCTTCTGTATCAACTACAGCCAATGCAATCGCACCTCTTTTAACGCTGCATTTGACTGGACATCACGCTGCAAGGCAATGTCTAGAGGAAGCATATATCAAAATAGCAGAGAAGTTCAGTATATCCATTGATTGAGGATATATACATATCCACTCTCTGATGGATCTGTCTTTTGACATGATGATGCACTTCTTCGATAGAAAATTATCTCTATTTTTCTCCACTCTCCTCCCTTGTCGTCAATTTTTTCCCCAGCTCCCTTGTGGAATGACGTGATGTTCCGAATACTTCACACTTATATTTTTCACGTATTGATTGTATCGAGAGTATATGCACTTTATTATTATCGGTGCGTACAGCAAAAAGGACGTTAATGCTCTTGTTCAATACCCTGTGTGGCAGAGTATCCAAGAAGAAAACTATCAGCTCTTGGGATACCAAAACGTTCAAACGTTGATTCACTTTGCAAGGATTTCGACCTGGAATCAGAGGAATCATAATGTCATACTCAAACTTGAAATCATCTCACACATCTCATCGTCATCATCACCACCAACAGGATGAAGGAGGAGGGAAGTCGATCATGAGTGTATGTGAGAATACTGTAATATTATGGCCAATGTTGGTATAATAGAAAAGGTATGCTGATGTATTACTTCCAGGCTTTCCACTACTCCTCTATTGCTCACGGAGAAAACTTCACTTCATTGCTTCATCGGAACGCGTTGAATAGTTGGTGGAAATGCCCGAAGCTGACAAGAAGCAGAGAATAGAAGAAGGGAAAAGCACAACTTTGCGCCAGGAGGAAGTAAAAGGAGAAACTCATCGATGCGAGAAACAGCTTCAGATAAGTGTGTAAGTAAAAGGAAGAACTCGGAATCATCCCACTCATCATAAACCCTCTTGTGTTCTCTATTGCTACACACTAGCGAGAGCCTGTTTTCTCTTGCAGTAAGTAAATATAGTGAGCGAAATTGTATACACACCCACCCTCCTCCATTTACTTCTACTTTTATGATGATGATATTCCCTGCAGCCAACTCAAATAATATTCCTTGTGGTCAGTCGGACGGACAATTTTTCTCCTCTCCCTAAATATGTACAGAATGTTGCTTTCCCATTCCCCTCGAAAGTCTACTACTCTCCTTTCGTTTTCTGGACAGCGACAGGAACGAAAAATATATCCAGGACCAGTGTCGAGTTTTATGTGGAGGTTGGCATGTCTTTCCACAAAAGAAAAATTGCCAATAATTCACCTATTTCGGGTATAAGCAAGGGGGAATTTGTTCACTCATTGCGTATATTTATACACATTGGAAGCGAGTATATTCTCTCTTTTTACATCCTGTTGGATTTTTTTTCTTGTCGACATGGCGCGACTGTCCCTTACGACTTGTATTTCCACTCTCGTTTTCCCTGATTCTGTACCGTCATCAGAGTGCATTGAATTGACACAGGGCAGGAGAAACCTCTCTCTCTCTGGGGTTTTATTTCTCTCGACTAATAGGACAAAAGACGTGTAATGATATTTTCATAAAATCTATTCCTTGGGAGCGTACCCTCTGTGAACTTACATGGATCTACTTCAGATAAGTATCTGCTTTGCTTGCATTTGGACTTGGGCTAGATATGTTTATGAGGTACGTAAAACACTGCTGCTGTCGCTGTCCCATTCTCTCAGGTTCAACCTTTCTACTTTGTTCCAACACGGATAAGAGGACAGACTTCTTTATCTATTTGAGAAATGAAAGGAGTAATCCGTGAAACCTGTGTCATGTCTTTCTGATCCTTTCCCATTTTGAAATCAAAAAAATTGCTGGGGTGGTCGATTCAAACATGTGATAGATATACCATTTTTACGTGTACGTCTTTGAGAAAAGTATAGGCAGTTGGATTGGAGGGAAACGTGAAGTGTCCTGTTACATAATGTCCAGGAGAAAAACACTCACTCAACATGAATGAAAACGCAGATACGGTCGATGAGTGTAATGTGTAATACAGTTGGTCTTCGTCCTAAAAGATTTCTGTGAATAGCACAGGATCATCGTGTATGATGATGATGGTGATAGCACAGTTGCGTTACAGTTGCACTACGGCTTTCTTTGTAAATGAAATAAGGAAAGAAAAAGAATGAAGAAACAGGAATTGAGATGGGACCACAGCTTGCGTTCTCATCTGTGTTTTACCAAGTGTATTCCAGCTCGGACTAGGAAAACTCCCCATGAGAAGGAAGGGACACACGAGGGCCCCACATTCAATGAGATAAGGTACGCATTACATTACACAGTAATAATACAGCTCACAGGCCATATTTCACCCTCACCTTCCACTGCTTGTCACGACACTTGCATTGGTTGCAAATGGAAAGCATATCAGAGTGTTCTTTTGGTCGAGTCTCGGAGTGAACATTTTATACAGAAAAGTATAGATATCCATATGCAAAGATATATATGCTTATGTGGTGGGGAGAAAAAGTGAAGAGTAGAAGATATGTAGCAAAACACTTGAAATGAGTATGACACAACTATCTCGGTCTGGAGATAATTTATGACCTTAAGCAGGCTAACCCTTGTGATGACCTTTATGGAAAGAGCTCTTCATATAACACTTCTTCTGCCTATACACCGATCGGCCAGCCAGTTTTTGGTTTGGACCACAAAAGTTCCACATGAAGTAACGTGTCCTGTCCTCTGACTCGGATCTAGTTTTTGAATAGGGGAATATTTATGACTAGTTGCTAGTGTTCTATGGTGCACTCTATAAGAGATGTGTTCTTTTTTACATTTCATTTCGCTGTCACATATTGTTAGGGTGAATTTGTCAAATGTAACATATGCTGGGCATCCAAAATGTTATTGCTGCACCCCGAAATAATATCCGCAAAAGATACAGAGTCCATTCTGTATTCAATTCATAAATAATGCTGAATGAGCTAAATGGTTTAGCACGTTTGAAAAAGTCTCAATTTTCCTAATTTTTTCCAGAGAGGAAATTGCTTATTACCATCCTGACAGGAGCAAGGACATAATAACGAGTAAAACAAGTTGTACTGGAAAGTGAATACAATATGAAACAATGTAAAATATATAAGTACTCAACGGTGCACATACACATTTTGTGGAGACAATTGAGGCGAAAGAAGCCTAATTAATATTCATGCCTTGTTTATTCAAGTGCATTTCCAGAGAGGGTATCTATATACATTCCTCAGCACGATTGCCAACTAACTATTCATGCTAAAATCTATTCAATTGCTAGGCAAGTAAATATGAAACACATGCAAAGCAAGATGCAGATGCAGGGACTTGTTGTAAATCAAACTGTCACATTTGATGTCTTTATTCATGGTTGAGCTGGAGGAGAGAGCTTTTATCGTAGCATTTTATTGTATTCAATCTAGTTTGCGTGTCGCAGCTCCATAAAAGCACTGCTGATTCTATTGTGCTCTTAACTAATAATAACAATCTGGAGCGGTTTGATGTGTGATACAATTTAGAGTTATATTTGAAGCACGCAGAAAACAAACAAAAGTGTAGTTACACACGTACGTTTCTCTGAAATACTTGGAAAAGTTGCGGCTTTGAATACAAAAAACGTTTAAACAAAGTAGATATATATGCTTCCATTTGCTTCTGGCACAATAAAATGCTTATTGGCTCATATATGTGCTCGCATCCAAAAAATCTCTGACAGAATAATGCAAATCTATTGCATTTACACAGAGAAGGAGAGAGAGCGAAAATGTGAATGAAAAGAGGAAAGGCAAGGATTATATCAAGTTCAAGTTCCTCATTCAACAATTCAACACAAATCCCCACTTCCTCATTCGACTCGCGAGATGCAACTGTGGAACAGCTGCATCCACAAAAATATAATGCAATAACATCAAAATGGTCGAGGCTCAATAAGATCCAAACAACATAACCATGTCCGGGGTGGATTGCATGGATTGCATTCTCTGCTTAAATCGAAATAAGCACTTTCTTCACTGGGCTCGTGCCAAAAGCCATCAGCCCAAATAATAATAGGCTCTTTTCAATGATGATATGGCTTCGATAGAGTAATTCCGTGTTGTTTGGATTGTGGAGACAAGAACAACACGGAATCCGTACAATATCCTCCACAATTCTACACTTATTGTATCACATATCACGCGCAATTACGATACGTTTAGATTGGAATTGGAAGCTAGCAACTTCTGTGAGAGAACCGGATAACAAGAGGAATTACAAGTGAGGAATTCCATAAAACCCACATGAGATCTCACATCTTGCATCTCTGCCTATCTATCTACTAACGCTGTTACCATTTCCCATATTTGGACATTTTACGCTGCAGAGAAAAGTGCGGCAGCAGAAGTTATCTCTGATCTAATACAAAACAGAAAAAATATCATCTCTCCATCCGATACATACATCCAATCTCAAACACAATATGTGATATTATCGCTACAAGTGAACATGTACTATGGACATTGATCCACGTTTGATATAAACTTTTTTTCCAGAGAAAAATCTTGTTTGAGCAGAGCGCATGGCCAGCGCACTTTCAGCTGAAACGTCCTTGCCATATAAGGTCAAAGCTATGTGGATTTTGTGGACACAATGCAACTCCCCATCTCTTTTTACTTCTGATTCGTAATGTACACATTATATTGCACTTTGTGCCTTCAACTTTGGACATTCCAAGTTGGCAGACGATGAAAAAGAGATGGTCAAACAATAGAAAATATTTGACTTTAGACTTTACTGTTTCATATAATTCTTGTTCCATATCGTGATTTTTTTTGGTTGTCCCTCTGGGGTTATTCTGTTTGTGCACTTTATCGGTGAAGGTTTATTTTGTGTACAACATCAAAGAATGAAATGGTTCTGGCTGGTGCATCCAGTGCAGATGTGCATTGCATTCTGTGCATTTTTATATGATTGAAACATGTATCAAGTTGAAAGAATCATAGTTCATAAAATGCACTTCTGGTTTTGAGTCTTCAAAGCTAAAACATGAGATGTTGCGCCAGATGGAATTCATGTTTTTTATTTGACAGATTCGCCTCCTGTTTCGTCCGACCCACTGTCACACACACAAACACACACACAGACCGACCGACCGACACGGTGCGATGAGGATGAGATGCGATGATCTCTTTCTACACCAAGTGTGCACGCACTTGCATCATTATTGCTGGAGAAAGGTTGGCACAATGCAACTTTTTTTGTTCCTTTTTTATATACAAAATTGTAATATTGCAGCTGCCAATGATCTTTATATTCTTGATGCGTGTGTGGAGAGGAGATGAGGGATTTGAGTGCAATAATTGATAATGTAGTCATTATGTTTTCATGGCTTTTGTGTGTGCGCTATTGTTACAATCCTGCATTTTCATGTTGCATTTTTGATGTTTGTATTTACGACAATGGCCGGGATGCATGTATTACTACATTTTTGTGGATAACAGGCATGTGAACATGGTTCTCTCTTGTTGGAAGTTGGAAGGACCACCCTTTCTTTGCACAAGTTATAATCACCGAGCACACCGAATATGATGATGTGATGTTGCCGTTGTGGTACGTATTTACACTTTTCGTATATAATCCTCCAGGCTAAACAGTCAACTATGTGTTGAGAGATATACGATGCTAGAAACGCATTGAATAACAAAAAACGTTGGTGGTGGTGGTGGTAGAGCAAACATATGAGCTGGGATAAATTGAGCTGAAAGTGCTCAAATGTCGTAAGAAGTAAAAGTGCATAAAACATTCAACCCCGATCTCTTTAATAAAGCTCTCCACTTTTTCATGACACGCAGCTAAATCGTTTGAAAAACAAACATAAAAATATAATGTTTCAAATAATTGTCTGTAAAGAATTTATTTAAAAAAATCTGTTCTGTGTGCGGTACGTTTCGTCCTTTTTTTTGTAAATGAATCTTCCTCGTTCCCTTTCTGGACGAATTCAGCTCAAAAAGATGCGGCAGAAAGATAGGAATGATGAAGTTGGAATGAAATAATTTCTGTTGAAATAAAATGTGACAGAAACAGTCTCGTTATACATTATTACTCCGCTCCGTTCTAAAAGTCTGAGATTGTGTTGTGCACAAAAAAAACCAAAGGAAAAAGAAGGAGATAAGAGATCTTGAATCCTAGTTGAATAAATTGGATTTGATGTGAACAAGAAACAGCGTGAATCCTCCTTGTAAATAATAACAGAGAGGGTAACAGACCAAAATGGAAGACAACAGTGAGAAGCTTGTTTTACATCCAAACTTTCTTATATTACTTATGCACTTTCCTAATGTTTATGTATATTTTTGAGTGACAGGAGCTCTCGCTGGAGCACTGAGAATCCATCATTATTCCGACAGGCAGAAGAGAGAAGAAGGAGACGAGAGACGAGGACGAGATGCACAAGTTTTTTAAGACGACCCTGCCCTTCTTTCAAGAAAGACGCTGCTTTGGTGTTATTGATGCACACACAAAAGTTTAGATGATATTCAACAGTGAAATAAAAGGAAACATCATATCTTCTTCCTTCGAGTCTTTCTCAAGATTCAATCAAACAGATAAAACTTACAAGGGAAAATAAAGTGTGCTGCTCTCTTTAATAATATCCTGTGTGCATATCATTTCAATCGAACGAAATAGAAGAAGTGAAGAGGAAACGAGCTTATATGCATACAATTTTATATGCGATTTTATTTTGCCTGATCATTATTATTCTCCTTTCCTCTTCTCACATAAATCTCGAGGTTACCATTGTCATCATCGTAAAGTCAGAGAGACTACGACTGGATGGAATTTCTTTCAATTTGAGTGAGCGTTTGTATAAAAGATGGATTACCGAGGATGAAATGTTCAGAGTAATAAAGTAAAACCACACTGATGTACGCAAGTAATCGCTATACTGAGCATCCATCAAATATATGATCATTTTCAGTTCGTGTTTATGCCACGTATGTAGCTTTGAGGCAAAAAAGAGGACGATGAACAACGGCAGTAGCAGATACAGAGACATAACTACTCAGCGCCGGAAGAAAGCAAAATGTATCATCATCATCATCATCAGTGGTCGGCCACTCCACTCCCTGGAGTGGAGTGGGGAGTGGAGATGGGAGTGGAGGGAAGGAAATTTTGGTTGCTGGGAGTGGAGTGGAGAGTGGAAGG